>CAXIVR010000633.1:5000-12651 GCA_964035755.1 Teleogryllus oceanicus
CGACATGCAGTGTCTTCGGGGCGAATTGCATCCTTAATTTCACTCACTAAAAAGGCGCTGTTGTCCCAGAGGTAGTGATGAGGTAAAACGTGAATTGCGTCATAAAACGATCTCTTTCCTACAAACACATAGGATCGTGCAGAGATAAATGTTTGTTGAATAAATATGGTTAAGTTTAACAAGGAAGTCTGCAGAGGAAAACTGAACGCAGAATAGCGTTTTTCTCCCTAGCCTAAAAGTCATATTCTGAAGCTTAGAAATTGATTTCATGTAATAGCTATGACCGCAACCTGTATCAACAAAGAAATACTATGAGCTCTAGTTAAATTGTCATTGGATTTTTCGAAATATTTCCCCTTATTTGAAATTCTTAATAGACACAATAATTAACAAATGTCAAAATTTAAATCGCTGTATTCACAAAATTTAAACAAAATACTACGATTATAAAAAGTAATATGATTATTGCACAAATGAAATTATCGTAGGAACTCCGATGGTTTTTTAGAATCCATGTGCAGAAAACGGTACTTGTCTCAAGTGATCGATAAAATTCGAGATTTTGGGTTTAAACTTGCAAAAATTAAAAGTTGTTATACCACGATCACTCATATTCAGCATCATTAATCATCTCACGACACCATCACAACGGGACCACAGCCACCTTCTCTTCCACCAACAAGCACATCGTGCTTTTTGGGAAAACTTCAGGGAATTCCTTCACCCGATTAAGTACGGTTACATTAACAGTTTGTTTTTTTTTTAAGTCACAATTTTAATTGCGACTTTCGGTTACATGATTAAGTTCGGTTACACTAACATTTTGCTGGTTTAAGTCGAAATTTTAATCGAACTTTTATTACAAGTATCAAACTTATCATATTTTCATATTCATATTACATATGAAACCTTTCGAAGAACAAATCAACCGTTAAAATCGACGCAAAATTAAAGCAGTATTCTGTTAAACAATATACTCAGAGAATATATTACAGTGTTTTAGCCCTAAATAACGTAGTACAAAATTATAATAATAACAGGCCACAGTTGAGTCACCGTTCATTATCGTTATTTACCATACATTTGCGGATTATTTATTCTAAAAAGTAACGCTCCTTAAAATTATAATAGCAAAACAAGCAGTGAATTGAAGAACCTGTCTATCACAACGATGTTTTGAAATAGTGAAGGTGTAATTTGTTCTTGAGTCCAGTTTCCTTTGTGTCCCACTCTGGAAAGATACCTGGAAAATGATAATGAATTACTTAAGAAAGGCAATTTCTGTACGAGTGTTCTGGGAAATGATGTTTTAGATTCTTCTTTGGTTTCATTTTCTCATCAGGAATCACTTGATAAGAAGTTACATTAAGCTAGCATTATTAGCTTTGTGACGCAATCCTTGTCTCTCAATGGGGTTGCTCGTTTAATACTTGTGCACCTGTGGTTCTATGTAAAGGATCTGATAGGAGTGTAAATGTGGTTTCATTAGGCAAGGCGGCGCAAAGATTTACAACGGAAAATGCCAGCAGACGTTTCGTACTGGGGAGTGTGCCAGTATCATAGTTTAAAATCAAGGAACCAGGAAATGCTAAGGCGAAACGAGAAGCAGTTACATATAATATATATTGTGTTCATTTTACAGTTTTCGAGAAGATTTAAAAAATAATAACATGAAAGTATAAAACACCTTCGTAGGGTTACCAAACTTTGTATAATCCATAAAATCGCCGAGCGGTAGCTCAGTGCATCAACTGATGTCACTGCAGCGCCTCTGACCGGGAGGTCCTAGGTTCGAGTCTTGATGGCGGCAGGATTTTCGATACAGCTTTTCAGCTAGTCGAATTCAATCGCTGTCTGGAAGAGAATTCTAGTGGTCGGCTGCTCTGATCGGTAGTTTCCGTGGTTTCTCCGATCAACAGCAAGCGAATGCCGGAGCAGCACCCTACCAAACGGGCCACGGACCGCGCGCGATCTGTCCTTCCTCTTCCTTGTCCTATCCTCTCCCCTCACACACGCACACACACTCTACTTAACATGCACTGCACTACCACATATTCCGGGAGGCTGGTCGGGAGCTTAGAACTTGTCCTGACTGGGGCGGTGCCCCGCAATGGGAGAGTCCTGTTGGGAAACCCCACTAGCCGACGGTAGGTCGGCGCCGGATCTCACCATCCAACCGGGAAAGATCACCGCGCATCTCCCAAGGAAAAGAACATGCACTACACTAACGGGACTAATGACCAAAGCCGTTGACGCGCCCGGAAACACGAAAAATCAAACCAAACCAACTGTAAAATGGGAAGAGATTCTCCGTAGCACCATGTAACTTTCTATACTACGTAGAATTACTCTGATATAGACTAGTTCGCAGAAAATTTCTTTACGCATGTTTTGTTCATTTTACTCTAAGTTGCACATATTTGGCTCTTTCCTAGTGTATATTTGCACGCATATTTTGAGCTAAATTTATTAGCATGTGATAATGCATGGAAATCCTGTCCATACTCGTTACCAAACCTAGAGCATTAGATGAAAACTAATTTTTAAAGTTAAAATTTTCACAAATTCCATAATCCAAAAACTGCGTTCCATACAAACAGGAACATCGCCCTAAAATGAGAAGTAATTAGAAAACCTCAAACGCTGTGTCGCGGTGTTGTCCATATCGTATTGCGACCTGGATCCGTGAAAAGACTCTTCAGCAAAAGAAGCACGGAAATTCGCATTTGTAATTTTGAAGGTTAGCCACATTATGCAAAATTACTCATATTTTCAGAAATGTACATAACCTTTTTCAAATAACATATTTTATTCAGTGAATAATTCTATAGTAGCAATGTAGCGTTGTACAAAGTTAATTTCATAGAATTTTCGAAAATACAGTGTATTCAACGAAAATGGTCCTGCCTAATTTTATTAGCGTACGTTGATGCATTGCAGTAGAATCTTTAAGGAAAATTGAGACTTTTTCAGGAAAATATTTTTAATTGCTTTCAATTCAAGCAAAAATTAGGCCAAGAGTACACATTTTCCCAAAAACCTACATGATCTTCTTTTCAGATATAATGTTTTAAATTAGACTTTATGGAGGAAAATCATTAACATCAGTATTGTAGTTTTGCACTTGTTAATTTTTGCAATTTTCAAATATATGTAGTTCATACAAAAGAGACCTACGCTATTTTTATAACCGTACTTTACGCTATTTCAGAAAAAAAATAAAGGAAAAAGTGGAGCTGTTTTGGAGAAAATAATTTTTAATGTCTATATTTCCGGCACAATATCGCGAATACTGCTCGTATTTTAGAAAAAATTGTGCACGGTCGTGAACACTTTTCCAGTTTTCGAAAATACAAGCATTTCAATAAATATGAGACTTCTGTCATTTTGTAGCGTTGTTTCCTATCCAAAGAAAAATATAATAAAAATCTGAAGCCATTCTTGAAAATTTTTGAAAATCTTTTAAAGCTCCATGAAAAGTACCTGCAAATGAAAATATTTGTTTCAAATTAGCAGGGCTCTAATGGATGGAGGAATATGAATTTTGGAGATATTAGTTCGAACTGTGTAATCGGTGAAAATGGACATGGCTAAAGTACAATATTGAAGACAATTTTTATCTTTAATAAAATTTTTAAAAATATTTAAAAAGGTGTTTTTAGTAGTGACGTTTTTACTTAATGTCTGTTTGTGGTTAATGAGTTAAATTTAGTTAATTAGTTAAATTTATAAAAAAATATTTTCTCAAAAATGCCCCAATTTTTCTTTAATTATTTTATTCTCTTCAATGGCCTTCCTCTTCGAAGGTCACAACGGCAGGTAAGGCATGTATTCACTTCATCTGCAGGAGGACACTTTTCAGAACGATGATGCAACAAGAACAACATTAAATTATTTAACGACACAACGCCGCAATGGTTGGGCGTCATGAATCACGAATACAGTTCCTGCTAGTCAGCACATCTGAAAAGGATGCATTGGCAGAAGTGCGCGCAGAGATTCCTCAGTTTACACAACCCTCACTTTTCATAATCCTCGGTTTCTTCTTCACTCTCTCGTCATTTAAACAATTGTAGAGATGGGGGCGACCCGTGATGTGGAGGTGAGACTACTCGCCTACGCCGCTGGCCCCGGATTCAATTTATCGAGTGATTGACGTTGAACATGTGTTGGAAAAGCAGATTTGAGACAAGGTTTCTCGAGGTGCTTTCTCCTTAGTGCACCATTTCTCTAATACCATTATCGTCAAATCTTCCCGCAATCAATTAATCGCGTACAAGCTGTCCATGTCTCCAGAAGCCGAAAGCGTCTTTTTAATTGGTTATTTAAGGTCGCATCAACATCTAGGTCATTGGCGACCACTACATGGTGTTAACGGTATGGTAACTATAAAGATGAAACGATATGAAGATGATAAGGGTGAAAGGACGAACACAAATACAACCATCTTCGAGGCGAGATTCAAAACCCGCGATCTTTGGTCCGAGATCACTACACTACTGCCTTAGCGATCTCGGCCACCAGGCCGACTGCCGAAAAGTGTTGTTATTTCAGGAATCAACATTTAGCAGCTCGCTTTGTGTTTTGGTGATTGTGATGTCTCCCAAATAAATACTAAAATTCAATTATTCTGATGTTATTGCTATAATACTAAAACTAACAATTGTTTATAGATGCAATTTTCTGTTCAACAAAGTTTAGTTCTGTTTTTTGGCATTGCTGCATATGAAACAGAATTTGAAAATAATATAGCTGCAATATATACTAAAAAACACAAACAACAACAACAACAAAACAACAACAAAACTCACCACAGTACTTGTGCAACTGATTTTATATCTCTTTCAGAAACGTTCAAATTACGAAAATAACAAGAACTCGAAAGGTTGCAAGCTCAGATAATGTAAATAATAAAATGTTGAAAGAATTAAGTCGACGCTGTAATGTATTATTCAGTCCGCTTTCATTTGGAATAGTTTCCATAAATTGAAAAAAAACAACAACGAATCTTTCAGTTCTGTTAGACAGGAAAATATTTCCGACTTCCAAATATCTTCCACCAATTAGCCTTCTTTCTCTTGCTGAAATATTTGAAACTTTTTTTCTCAAGATTGTCACAACAAACTTCAGTAAAAGTCCTACCGCCAAACAATTTGTTTTAGACCCAATGATTCATAATACACCAAATACTTTAATTAACTGAAACATTGCTCAAGCAATTTACATATATATTCGCCCATATATCTTCCGTATATTCTTAGTATCTGAAAAGGCCTTTGACAAATCGAGAGACTTGAAATCCAATTTATATAACCTATTCCGGCAACCAATGTTGATGGCGCAACTAGGCGACCGCCCTGAGATATTTCTTTGCACTGGCGTTTGTTTTAATTTATTAATTATTTTGTACTTTCTCGCTCTTACTTCGTACGAAGAGAAAGTATTGTAATCGTGCGACGTAATTTTCGCTAGAGAAACTTTTATTCCTAGGTCCTGATAATGGAAAAGTGGATAAATCTTGTTCAAGCATATAGTAAATTACTTCCTTTAAAAACGTTATGCACTCAGAATCCATGCTTTATGAGTCCTGAAATCGAAAATCGATTGACGGCAAAATGTCTGCTCATCCGTCTGTCCGTCCGCCTAACCTTCTGTAGTCAACGCTTGTGCCTAAACTGAACAGGCTATGTTTTCCAAAATTGATATTACCCGATCAATTTAAATGAACTCGAGGCCTCATGAGTTTGAAACGGATATTTGCATTTTTGAAGGTCAACCAACATTTTCGAAATGTTCTCAAATTTTTTTATTAAACTTTATCCTCGAATAGCGTAAAGGACACTTAAGATAATGACGCAGATCTAATTTTCCTTAAACTCCCTGATTTTTCGAAAATTGCAAAAGGTCAGATATATTGGCAAATAAGTTGTTTGCCAATATATTTGCCAAGTAAGTTTTGTACACAATTATATTCTCAAAAACGGAACCAATTTTTAAAAAATACCCTGTCCCTAACGTATCACACAACAAAAAAAGTGGTGCTTCTCTCATTTCCAGCAAACTCATTATATTTTTGAAAATTGCAAAAATTCAACGATTCAAATCTACAAAATTAAATATAAAGATTTTCGCTCACTCTCATTTCCAGCAAACTCATTATATTTTTGAAAATTGCAAAAAGGTTAGTCAAATTACTTGAATATACAAGTAGTTTTCACGTAAGTTGTGCTTGAAATTAATGCAATTTATAAAAAGAATTCTCAAAGCATGCAATAATTTTTCCTCACGGATAGAACAAGAAGATTTAAAAGAATGGCGCAAGTGTCCTTTCTGTTGATCTCCTGAAATTAGAAATTGAAAATTTAGAACGAGGAAAAAGTACGTGCTATTGAGCACCCTAGTTTAAATTGTGAGTCTCCACATATTGCTTTATATCGAGAGCTACTACCATTTTGTTATACTGTATATTTTTACTTTCGCGCCCTTCGCAAAAAGAGAAAGTATAATATTCGTGCGCCGGAAAACAGGGAATTTCGACAAAAAACTCGTTTTATTTCCGAGATCTGGCTACGAAAAGTGGGATATATCTCGTTCCTATATTTAATAAATTACTTCCTCTAACACGTTGACTAAATCCATTTTTCTCGGTTGTCAAAACAATTTTTATTGGTCTTTGATACTGAAAAATCGATTAACGGCAAAACATGTCTGTCGTGCGCATGCGATTAACGCTAGCACCTCACCCGTTTAGCTTATTTTCCAAAATTGATATTCCGATTGATTTAAATGAACTCGAGTTGAGGACTCGAACTGAGTTTATAAAAGATATTTTGATTTTTGAGAATACTTTAAGGAAGTTGCAACATTTTCAAACTTTTCTGAAAAAGCTCAAAAGTTTTGATTGAACTTTGGAGTTTAAGGACGCTTAAGACCAAGTAGATTTCATTTACGTTGAAATTCCTTTAAAAATTGAAAGTTCAAATTATTTTCGGTGTCTTCCTACAACTAGAATATTGAAGATAAAGATTTCTTTAATATAATTTGTTCTTCAAAGACAGATCTCGAAACAAGGTCATGTAAAATTTTTCGAAAACATAGTAGTTTTTGTAGATTTTAGTAAATTAGTAAGTTTCTTTCAATTTTCTTTATATATGTATATATATATATATATATATATATATATATATATATATATATTGAGATATACCAAAATTTTCCTCTCTCTTACATCTATATCTGCTAAAGATCTTAGTGTCCGCTTGCTGGGTCAATGGGTCACGATATAATTATAATCCTTATTACCTCTATAAAGGATTATAGGATCCATGACTATACAGCGCAGCTGGGAATCTGAAAAGAATGATTCTATTCCTAGTTCATTTCTGTTTGGATTGACTAAATGAAAATTCACTTTCTTTTCTAAAGAACAAAATTCAACAAAGTTTATTTTACGCTTTAGCAAACAATTTAGATAATTTACAATTTTAGGCCTCTTGTTCAAGATATCTTTCAATTTACAGTTTATACTGCGTTAACTTATCTTTTCTTCGTTGATGTCCCTCGTAGACTTCTCAGTCGAATATCTTGATCTTGCCAGTCCAAAGTTCCCAAAAAATACACCAAATTGCTTCCACATCAAAAACTGCAATTT
>CAXIVR010000634.1:0-14620 GCA_964035755.1 Teleogryllus oceanicus
AAATTTTTACATTATAAATCACAGTGTGAAACTTCAGTGGTCATTCAAATTATCTTCAAAAGAAAAATCAAATATATGGGGGAAACTTTTCAAAATTAGACTGCCTTAGGTTTTGGGGAAATTAATGATAAACAGAAAATCGAATTCTAAAATATTGTTTTTTAGAAAGAATAACGTAATATGATTTTTATATTTGGATTTTTAATAATTAATTTTTTGTAGGGTATAATTATTTAATTACTTGAATGGTTTTAAAGATAAATAAAAAATTGGTTTGAAAACGAAGGCCTGGGAAAACCCACATCTCCCAGATTCAAAGGGGTTAGGGGACAAAAGTCAAAATATACAAAAGACAAAAAATTTTGAAAGAGAAATTACCTTTTTCTCCAGGGAAGTAGAGGAAGACTTGTAGCAAAAACGATTGAAATTGAAAATAAAATATAAATGTAAAAAAATTTTTCCCTTATATTTAGGGAAATTTAAAAAAATCTAAGAGAAAAAAAATTTAAAAAATTTAGAAATTAAACTTAGCTTTCAGAGAAAACAACAAAAAAAAGCTGACATTATTTAAGTTAGAATGCGTTTGAAAAACATAAACAAAAAAGGATTCTTTATATTTAGACTTCAAGGGATAATGTTGTTTTTTGTTAAAAAAGGAACTTTTAAACCCTAATTAAAAAGAGAATCATCCACTTTGGGAATACTTAGGCTTAAGATAATGCTTGGGGGAGGAATTGTGATTTTTGAATAAATATTTTTCCCCCATGGCACAAACGTTTCACAACTGACAACTCTTTAAAATTTTCCAGGTTACATTTGTCGATGCTTTTAAGATCTGTTACAGTTCTTTATGTAAAAAAACTTCCCTTTTAAACGACGTTTGTTTCAACTTCGAAGAACGTAACACCGTGGAAAAACAAAAATTAAACCTAGCAGCAATTTGTTTCCGAATTTCTCCAATCAACACCGGCGAATGTCAGAGCAGTGAATAAAAACGGGAAAGGGGACCGGACCGCGCGCGATTTTTCTTTTTTCTTCCTATCCGCATTAACTTCCCCCACACCCAATCCCCAAGCCGCACCCCGCGCAACAACGCGCACCACGCGCACACACGCGCGCACACGCGCAAAATTTCGCGCGAACGCGCGCCAGGGCCCCAACCGCGCGCACACGCGCGCACACTCACGCACACCACCACACCACGCCACCACGCACACTCACGACACTCACGCACACCACGCACACCCCCACCACACGCACACACGCACACACACGCACACCCACGCACACCCCGCACACCCCCCAACATGCAAAATCATACCGTGAGCCCGGGTCGGGTTTTGGAGTTGTCCTGGCTGGGGGGTGCCCGCGGGAAAGATACCTGGGGGGGACGACGTTCAGGGGGGCCGAATTTTACCTTCCATCCCCACCCCCACCCCCCCAAAACATGCATTAGCTTGATTTAACCACCCCAAAATCACTAACAATAAATTTAAAAAAAAATTATATCATAGAGAGAGTTTTTCTCGAAAGACACCTTTGTCTGCATGGCTCCGCCTGGAAAACCGCACTGGGTCCCCGGGCCGGAGGAAAGGGGGTTGACCCCCGCGGGACGAGCGACGGGGAGGACGGACGGACGGGGCGGCGGCGAGGTCGAGGCGAGGACGGGCCGAAGGGTTTTGGCTGACGTAGGGCCCCCGCCGTCCAAAAGCAGCCATTCGAAACGCGCAATTTTCCGCACCAAAGGGATAAATAAAAGGGCACCGGGGTTTTATCCGCTAACCGCGGCCCCCCTAGGCTCCCAAATTTTTACAACTCACATGCTACGACGGAACATCTGATATACCCCCCGCCTCGATAGAGACCGTAATCGGTGTTGGAATTTTTACCCCGCCAGTAGCGGGGGGGAAAAAGAAAAAGGAAGGGAAAAGGCCCCCGATAAAACCCGTTCTTTGGGGCAAAAAACGGGTTTTTGGGGGCGGGGCGCACGTCGACGCCCTGTGAAAACAAGCAGGGGGCGGGGTACGTTCAGGGGGCAAGACGCAGGGGGGCTCTGAGACTAACTTTGTATTTATACATTAAAACCCCAAAATTAAAAATGCAGAAAAATTGCCCCCTTAAATTATTAGAATTTGCCTTTTTAATGCATTTTTTTGTTTTTAAATTTTTTAATTATTATTATTTTTTTAAAATTATTATTTTTATTATTATTATTATTATTATTATTATTTTTTTTTCTTATGTTTTTTTGGGGGAAAATAGTACAAAATAACAAGATATAACTGTCCAAATAAAAAAATTTTTTATTTAGTAGAAGGCCCCAAAGAAATATTTATAAAAGTACTTAAAGAAATTTTCTTTGACAGAGACTAATTATCATAATTCATCTACAACAGGACATACAATAAAATACTTTTTTGTTCACAGAAAACAAAATTTTTAAAGAACTTGATTTTCATTTTTTTCATTTCACTTAAAGTATTGAAAAAAATTTTCCCGTTGTAACGGATCCCCTAAAAGGAAAAATTTCGTATTATAAATATAAAAATTTATTTGGTCAAAAATGAAGAAAAAGGATTTTTTTAAAATGTTTGTTGGGGGTTTATTTTCGGTTACTTTCACAAAGAATGGATTTTCTTGAAAATTAAGGTTTGACCCAAGAAAAATTCATTAGAACACTATAAATAATGAATTCCTTGGGGAAATAAAAAAATTTTGGGGATATCCAAATTTTAAAACCATTGCAAGAATTTTTGGAGAGTTTTAAAGGATATTGTACTTTCCAAAAGTACTTGAATTTTATTTTCCCATTAGTTTTCCATTGAATTTATATGTCCAAATCAAGATGGAAGGAAATACAATGAATAAAAAAATTTAAAAACCCTTTTGGATTGTCAAACCCTTTTTATTTTATTTAAAATGCTCATTATAGAAAGTTTTTAAAAAATGCACATTCCTTTTCCATCCTTTTTGTGATATTACAGCAAGTGAGCATTAAAAAATTAGCCATCCTCACGATATCCCATAAAAACAGATTTCCCCATGAAAACCTCAAGGGGAATTTGTTTACATTTATAAATCAAATATGTATGACTTTAAACTATAAATTTAGAAAATTAAAAAATAAATGGGAGAAAAAAAAATAAAATTTTAACTTCATTCGACATTATAGAAAAATGAATTTAATTTATTAGTGAAAATTATAACAGATGACTGTGGAGAAAAGATACGATTTATTTATTACAAAAAAAACTTTATTGAATTTCAATCCCATTCATAATTAATATAGTTGTTGTTGGAGGGACTTTTTGACAAAAGAGTTGAAAAAAATAATGATAAACGTATAATAAATGAATAAAAAAACAATATGAAATGAGCAATGAAATTAGAAGTGAAGAAAAATATCAAAATATTAAAAAATGAGTAAAAATTACCCTAAAAAAATAAATTTCAAAAAAATTTGGGAAAGAAAAATAAAAATTTTGTCAAAGAAAAACTTATATGTAAGATTAGATTCATTCCACATTTCCGAATAAGAATCACCAATCATTGGATAAAAAAATCACTTCATCCGACGTTCACCTAAACGTCAATGATGTGTTTGAATTTTTCAAAAATATCACAAAAAATGCTTGAAATGTATTGCGATGCGTGGAGAATGATAAAAAATTATGTTATTTGATAAGAAATTAAAAAAATTCCCCAAAATATTGTTTCTCCCCCCAAAAATTTTTAATTAATCACTACGCTGGTAAAAGGGGAATTTGATCCTCCGAAATACAAATAAAATAAAAAATATATGCGTTTTGGGGGAACGTAATAACGATGTGCAAATATTTTTTCCCAGTCGATCAGCGACAGTTTTGAATTAATTTATTCAAAGGGTTTAGAACACGCAAACTTTTTTGATTGGGGAAAGTTTTTTCTATAAAGATATTTCATATAATTTTACCCAAACAACTGTGCCATAATGGAAAACCAACAAAAAAAGTAGTTTTACAGTTCTATTTCCCCGTTATACTGAGAATACAGTTTTCTTTTTAAACCTTTGGTCCGAGAATAATCGAAATTGAACTCAGCGCGAGATCTTGAGCCCGATGGATGCCTAGAGTGAAGAAGTTTGAATTTGAGGGGAAAGGGGAAGGGGGGAAAGGTTAGAGGGATAAAAGACGTCGGGAGATTGAAAAGCAAGAAGCTTTGCAGAGGGTCAGAAATATGGAGTTTCTTTTGTGTAAGGATCGTTTATTTAGACAAGAAATGAGGAAGAGCGAAGATGAAACGAAGAATAAAAAAATTCTGCAAGTGGGGAGACACTATACCATTTTTCTAGGAATAAAAACGTAGGAGAATAATAGATTTAGTTACTGAATATATTTTTTTTGTTTTGTTCAAAAAGAATTTGAAGAAATAATATAGTTCTAACGTCAGGTACTTTCAAAAGACGATTTAAAAAAAGGGGAGACGGAGTTTCAGAGGAAAAAGGGAATCCTTTCTAACAGTGGGCAAAAATAAGATTAAAATTAAGTTTCCAAAAAATGCAAAAAAAATAAAAATTTTTATATTTATGAATATTTTTGTTATTTCGAAATAGAAAATTAGAGTTAGTTTTTAACCCCTGCCCGGTAAGAGTTTATTTCAATCAGTTTACCTTTTTCAGCTGATTATCACTTATGCCATTATTCAATTAAAAAGCAATTTTGTTGTTTTTTACTAGACATTGTTACAAATAGAATTTTCAAAAAGACTTTCACCCTTTTTATACAAATATGAAATTCACTTGGTATTATTTACATTTCCATTAATACTGATTCAAAGAATCTTTTTTCGGGGAGAAAGTTTCGCTTTGCCGGGAACACTGGGGGACTGGCGGGCGGAGGCGGGGGAGGCGGGCGGAGGCGGGCGGAGGGGGGGCGGAGGCGGGCGGAGGGGGGCGGAGGCGGCGGAGGCGGGCGGGAGGGGGCGGGGTAGGACGCGAAGACGAGCGGAGGCGGCGTGGACGGATGCGGGGGGGACGAGAGCAGGCGGGGACGGGGGATGGACCCAAACCTGAGGGAGACGGGAAAAAAGAACTGGGTTGGGGAGTAAGGGGGGGATGGTTACGGGGCGGCGCGGATCAGGGGGGGGATTTGGCGGGCAGGTTGGGGAAAAAGGATCGGCGGGGGGGTGGTGGCAGGGCGGTTGGGGGGTTCGGACTGGGGAGGACAACCACGGCGGGGGGGAGAAGGGGGGGAAGGGCGGGGGGTCGGTGGTGGAGAAAAAGCGGGCGAGGTGAAATGGGGGGGGAGGACGAGGACGCGAGGCGAGGAGGCCCCGGCGGTGGTGACAGGGGGGGGCGTGGAGCAGGGGGGGCGGGCGGGGCCCAAAGAGGGGGTTAAGGTTGGGAGGGAATGGGGAGGGGCACGATGGCCGAGCGGGCGGGGTGGGGGGGTTCGGGGGGGGAGGGGTCGGGGGGGTGCGGGGGCGGAAAAAAAGGGGTTGGGAGGGGGGCCTGGGCGGGGCAGGAGCCCGACGGGCGGAGAGCGCCTGCACCGAGGGGGGCCCGCCCTTTCGGCAACGATTACCGTCCGCCTGCACCGCCCGTGCCCCCCCCGCCGGCGCCCACCGATTGAAAGAAACAACCTCGGGCGCGGGGGGCCCTCGCAGCCGCACGACCGAGCTGCCTCCGCAACTTTCCGATACCAGCCCCCTTTCCCCTCCCTCTCCACCCCCCGGGTCCTCCCGCGTCAGGGGGGGAGGGAAGGCTGGGAAAAAAAGGGGTTTAATTTTATTATGATGGGATAGGCAACATCGAAAGATAGACTTCGTCCCAAATAAAAAGTAAAAGTCAGGATTGAAAATATAAAATAAAATAAAAAAAAAATAATAACTATAAAAAAAAATAATAATAATAATAAAATGGGGCCTGATACCCGCCAAAGGCAGAAAGGTATCTCTAAGGATCGGAGGTTCAATCGCCCGGGCATGGATGTTTGAGGTTTTCGGTTTCCTTGTAAGGACACTTAAAACGTAAACATGTAAAAGGGGCACGATTAAAGAGAGAAAAACATTAAAATAAGAGAAAATAAAGTCAATGAATAATATGCAATCTTGAATATTATTTGAAGTCGATAAAACAAGAAACTGAACAAAATTTTATTAAACATTTTACCATTTAAAAGGGAAAAACTAATCGAGTCCTACAAACAATAGGGGCAAAAAAACTGGCTCAAATTTGCGATAAGTTCTGTCCTAATTTCTCCCCGAATACATAAAGAATTTTTAAAACCTACACAGGCAGCCCAAAATTTGCACCCCAATAACGCATGGATGGGTGAGGGAAGATAACCGTTCCCGAAACAGAACATGGTATAATCGCAGCTTCAATAGATGCTAAAATTTCCCTTTTTTCCTTTTTGATCCCGAATTCGGAGGAGGGAGACGGGATGAAGGGGAATGGGATATTCTGAGGGGAAACGGGAGTGATCGGGATAGTGAACGAGATAGTGAGATTGGATGAAGGCAATGAGGATATTTAAAGGAGGAAGCCAGGAGGATTGGGGATAGTGAAGAAAAAAGGAGCCTGGGATAAAGGGAAAAGAGGATATTCAAGGGGGGGAGCCAAAAGGGATTGATAGTCAGTACCACCCCCAGGCACCCTAGGCAGATGAGGGAAAAGATGAGAAAAAAATTTTTTAAAAAATTAAAAGGAAGTAAAAACTGAAAAATCAAATGGTATTTTTTTAAAGTCGGGACAGAGTATGAATTTTTATAAAATTTTAATTAATTTTTATCTTAAATTTTTTAAAATTACTTGCAAGATACGACTTGGGGAAAGAATTAAATAAACTTTAAAGTAGGTTCCGTTGAACTTCATAATTGTTATTTCATATTTAAAAGAATATTATTAGACATTAACTAAAATAAAACATTTTTTTTGGTTTTAAGATCACGAGAAAAATTTTATTATTTGATAATAAATACTTTAATTATTAACTAAAGAGGCTAACAAATATTTTTAAATATTATTTAAAAAAATATTTCCAAACCCGTTCTAGGGGAAAGTAATTTTTCATATTTGTTAAAATAAAAAAAACTCGTAAGTTTCTTTTTAATCACATTTTCAATTTTTTTGGAGGGGGCATTAACCCGGGTAAAGTTGTTTTAAGTTTGATAGACTTCCCCCAAATTTTTAATTTTTCAGGGGATTAACCTGGGGCCCAAAATTGCGAGCTCTGGGGAAACCGTGAGATAATGATAATGAATGGATTTTTTATTAGCCGCAATAACCCCACAACCAAAAAGAAGAGATCAGAAACTGGGAAAAATTTTAAAAAAAAAATAAAAAAAGTTATAATAGGGGGGTTTAAGCTGTTTAAAAAAGAAAGGAAAATGGAAAAGGGAAACGTGGGACCATGTGTGGGATGTATGGAGCTGCACTGTTGATAAGGTGGGAAAAAGGATGTCAAAGAAAAAGAGGTCCGTGAGGGCGAGAAGATGTTTGGGGATGAACAGAGAAGCCACCGAAGATATGAGGGGGGCGGAAACGGGGGGCGCTGCAGGAATAAACTGATTGAAGGATTAGTGCTTTTGGGCTCTAACGAGTCGAAATCCCAAGGGCTTTTTTTGAAGGAGGTGGCGGTGATCTTTTTCCGGGGACCTACAATGGCAGGGGTGGTATGAGGGTTTGAGAGAGGTGTGTGGGGTAAAAGGTCGAAGAAAAGAAAGAGAAGGAAAGATCCCGGGGCCCTGGGCCATCTTTGAGTACTGGCCCGGGGTTTCACCGGTGTTTATTAAAGAAACCGAAAATGACCGATCAGAGCAGCTGACCCCCAGAATTTTCCTTCAGACAGCAGCACTAGCTAGTGTCGAAAAAACCGCCAGCAGCAGAAATCGAACTTTTGGGCTTTCCAGTCCGAGGACTGGGTCATCAATTGACACTTGAGGAAAAGGGCCAGGCTGCTGCAGGAAGAGATTGAGGTGGACGGAGACTGGCGGTGGCTGACGGGGGGGTGGTAAAAGGGGGAGGGGGGTGGCGGTGGCGGTGGCGGGGGGGTGGGGTGGCGTGGCGGGGGGGTGGGGTGGCGGTGGCGGGGGGGTGGCGGTGGCGGTGGGGTGGCGGTGGCGGTGGCGGGGGCGGGCGAGCCCGGGGGGCGGGGGCGGTGGGGGTGGCGGGCCATTTGGGGGGCGGCGCTACTTTCGATGGGCAGTGCAATAAAAAAAGGGGGGCGCGGGAGACGGGGAGGGAGGGGCGAGGCCCAGGCAGGGGCCCCGGGACCAGGAGTTTTGGGGGGGGCAATTTCAAGCAAAAGCGGCGGGGGCTGGGAACAGATAGAGCCAGCTGACCTTGCCGTCTTGGGAAAAAGGACTGGGCACGGGCTGCAGAAGATACGGGGGGCGGGGGAACTTTGGGGGGCGTGAGGAAAAAAAGCTTTAGAGTCAAACATAAGGGGGCTTTATCGGGAAAGAGATTTGGGGGGAAAGACTGATTGGGGGAAATATTGGGAGGGTATGTGTCGAGGAAGAAATGATCAAGGAGAATGGTTGTGGCTTGATAGAGGAAAGGGGTTTAGAGAGGTGAAAAGGGGGTTGGTCTATGTGAAGGGACGGCATAGATGAATGTGTGACAATGATAGTGGAATTATGATTGAAATAAAAGAGATAAAGAGAGAGAGAGATGGAAAGAGAAAAAAAGAGATGGGGAGAGAAAAAGAGAGGAGAGAGAAAGAGAGAGAAAAGAGAAAGAGAGAGAGAAAGGAAGAGACAAAAGAGAGAGAGAAAGAGAGAGAGAAAAAAAGAGAGAGAGGGGGGGGGGGTTGTATTTGACGGGGATGTGATGGGGAGGGTTGGGAACGGGGGGGCAGTGGGGGCGGAGGGGAGAGACGCTGGGGGGGTTGCGGTGGCGGCCCGTTGGGTGTGGGGGTGGGGCGGGGGCGGCGGCGGCGGTGGGAGGGGGAGCAGCCGGGGCGGTGGCGGGTCCGGGGGTGGCGGAGGCGGTGGGGGGGCGCGGGAGGCGGGCGGCGTGGGGGGGCGGGTCGGCGGGGGGCGGGAGCGGCGTGGGGGGCGGGGGCGGGGCGGCGTCGGGGCGGAGGCGGCGTCGGGGGGGGGGCGGCGTCGGGGGCGGGGCGGGTCGGGGGGGGGGGCGGGCGGGGGGGGGCGGCGGGGGGCGGCGTCTGGCGGGGCGGTGGCGGGTGCGCCGGGCGGTGTCGGGGGGGAGGGGGGCGGCGGCGTACGGGCGGGCGGGAGGCAGCGGAGAGTGGAGGAGGCGGGGGCGGACCGTGGGGGGGGCGGCGTAGGCGGCGGCGCCGGGCGGAGCGGGAAGGGGGGGGCGGGGAAGAGCGGGGGGGGGATGGGGCTGAGGTGGGGGGGCCGGGGCCCCCCGAATAATTCAGTTTGGGGAGAACCGCCCCCGCGCGCCGAATGCCGGGGGAGCCGCGCGGGAGCGCTTTCGGCCGGTTGGGGTGGGGGTGGGGTTTTGGGCGGTGCGCGGGGACGGGCGGAAAGAACCGCCCAAGCCTTTCTACCTCCACTCGCCCGTTTTCAGCCATCTCGGCTCCAGGGCCCCCTCTGGGCAAACGCTTTTTTAGCACCTGTCACGACTTGGGTCCGATGGAAGAATAAGATTTCAAATGAATGAGTTGTGTTTTTATTGTTTTTATAAATTTATTTTAAAATTGATTAGTTTTGTGTATTACAGAATTAATTTTTTGACATCCTGATTTACCCCAGGGTTACTTTTCGGAAAAAAAGGTGAACAAAAAATTAACCCTGATGATTTTTTTTTGAAATGTGTAATTTTTTTGTTTGAAAAATATTGATTCCATCCACATTTGATGTTATTATCGCCTTCCATACCGGGTACCGTCGGGAATTCCATACCAGGAGGCGCCGTTTACACAGCTGACGTCATGCGACCGCAAGGCTTGGACAGGCGCGCCGGTAAAATTAAGGTTTCCCCAAAAGTTCACCCATCCAGGACCTGTAAGTTCCAGCCGCGTAACTTTCCCTAACTTGATGGAGCTTTGTTTAAGAAGTTTCAGCCGCAGGCTTTTGTTGGAATCGTTCAAAACTCAAAGAGGAATGTGGGCCCAAAAAAACAATTTCGAGTGTTGTTTTTTTTGTTTTTATTTTATTATTATTATTATTATTATTATTATATCGTTAAATTAGTACGAATGTTTTTTCCTTCCTATAAAAAAAAAATACATCTCCACAAAAAAAAGATACAATCTGCATAGGATACAAACTTTTGGGCATTTCTCTGTAAACAAACACTTGAATCGCATACTTTTTCTCACGGAAACAAACATCCATGAATGAAAAACTTGACTTTGGGTCCTCCATTCAATTCGAAATTCCTATTCATCGCGAAGAAGACTTGGCCGAAACAGGCCCTTTCCGTCTCTCTCGTCGGGGAAGAGACGGGTCAGGGCCATTGCAGGCGGCCCGGAACTTTTTGTCGGCGAGAGGAGAGCTGCAGGGCGGGGGCGCGCGACGGGTCCCAAAAGGGGCGGGGGGGCCGATGGCCGTTTGGGGGGAGTTTGCGAGCAATTGATTTGGTTATGAAGGAAAATGAAACAGAAGGGGAAAAACTGACCTGAAAAGATATAAAACCGTATGAAAATTTTTCTGGGAATGACGATTATAAAATGAGATTTCTCTTGAAAGAATAATGAATGGGGAATAGTATTTGTAAGACGGTCAACCCAGTTTCAAATCGTCTTTTTTTAATGGTAGATTATTTTTTGGGGGAGTAATAAAAAATATCTAAATTTTGTGACGTAGTGTGGGGCTGTTTGACATCCTTTCGCCTACCTACAGCCCTTTCGTTATATTTGTTTATTTCAGAAATTGTGAATGTTTAATAATTATTAGGGGAGAAAAAATGAAAGTACGTAAAAAGTGTGGGGGTTTGCCCCGGAAGATCTTGTCCAATGATCACATTTCCCAAAAGTTTGCACCGGGGCCCCTAAAAAGAGTGGCGGAAAAACCCTGCGGGGGATCCCGGGTTGTTTATTTTCGGGGCGGAATGAGGAATTTAACATGAAACAACAGAGTCACATTTATTTAATTTTGAAATAAATATCAAAAATTTAAAAAAAAGAACGAACGGATAGCCCAACATCAAAATCGACGGGGTAGTCAAGGTCGTAAGAAAGACGAGTCCTGTTCTTTTAGGGAGACGTTTATGAGTTCCACCGATAAGGAGTTGCATTATACACACTTTCCCTAAACCATTTTGATTTATAAAAAACTCAAAGGGGAGAGAAGGTTCTAAGAATTTTCCTTTTTAAAAGATTACCGAAAAAAATCATGATCAATTCAAAAGGGTATGTAGAATTTTCCCCGTATTTTGGGGGGCGCCTGATGCTCAAAAGTTAGTCATAATTTTAAAAATATACAAGATACAAAAAAAATTTCTAGTGAATTCTTATTTTTGTGCCCTTTTAAGCAAAAAAAAAAAAGGGAAACTTAAAGAAATAAATACTTTTTGAGATTTCCAGTCAGAAACGGCCGAGATTGAGCAGAAGGCACGTTATCCGTTAAACGTTTATTTACCATGGCAACGTTACTTAATGAATCAAAGTTACAAAAAAAAAGTGAATAAGATTGTTCTAACACCCGCAAATATTTTGGCAACAATTTTGAATTTTTGGACCGCGCGGGCGATCATAACGGGGGGGTTTGGGGGAGTGATGGAGAGGCATCTGTCGACGCCTTCCTTCGCGGTTTAGTCGGCGCCCGAACCCCCGCGCCGCCCAATCGCTTGCACACCGCCTCCTCCCCTCCCGCCCGCCCGCCACGCCCCCATCATCTCCGGCTGCCCCCGTCCCTTACTCCTCCCCCCCCCACCCCTGCCCATCCGCCCCGCCCGCTTGCCGTACCCACAACCACGACCCGCCCCCACCCACCATCACACACCCCCCTGTTGCCGTTTTGCCATACCACGCTTTTACAACCCGCGGGGCCGGCCCCCCCCCCCCCTGCCCCCGCCATGCTTGCCCAGCCTCCCACCCCACCCCCACCCCCCCCGCCCCGGCCCGGGCCACCCACCCGGGGGGGCGCGCTCCGCCCCCCCTCGGCCCCCCACCAGGTTTGTCCACCCACCTCGCCCCCCAGTCCACCCCGCCCGGGGCCCCCCCCACCCTACTTTACTGTTCTCCGTCCATATCCGCCTCCTCCCCCTCCCCGCCTTTTTTCCACCCTCCAGGTTTGCCCAGCACTTTTTGTCGGAGTATTTGGGCCCTCTGTTGCATTTCCACCATCAATACATCACGAGAGAGGCGAGGGCCGGGATGAAGAATGGGTTTTTTAATTTGGGAAACCAAATTATGAAAAATTTTTAATAAAAAAGATAACATTTAAAAATGAATATGAGATATTTTAAAAATTTTTTCGAAAACGACAAATAATTAATTAATAAAGAGTTTAAAAGGGGTCAAAACTCAAGAATTGATTGTAAGTAAATAAATATAAAAAATAATTTCAAATTTTTAAATTTTTATATGAAAAATAAACTTTTATGAAATACATCTGCCCAAGAATAATACAGCCGCAATTATAATTTCTTTATAGTAACAGTTTAAGGGGAAACATTCTTCCAATATCAAAATATTAATGCCGTCGCACAGGGCAGACAGGCTATTATAAAGGATGAAATGAGAATGGTTTAAAGCGTACGTGTTTCAATTTTGTGTGGGACAAATATATATATTAAGGCACTTTCCCCCGGTCATTCACAGGGCCCCCTTTTCCCTGCAGTCCAGATCGAAATTGCGAAAGTCTCCTTTTGCGACTTGTCACATACAGCGTGTGACAAAAGGAAAATTTTTCGCAGAACATCGTCCTACTTAAAAACCAATCAATACTTAGGACTGAACACGGGCAAAACCATAAAACAGCCCTTGATGCCAAAAATCGCCGGGAAACAAGTTAATACAATTAAAGTTTTAAAAACAGATCCAGTCCATTATCAAAAATTTAGCATTCAAATATTAAAAAAAGAGACACTTGAGGGCCCAACCAACTGGTTAAAAGCATCAAAAGTAATCAAAGGAATCTTAAAAAAATACAAAATCAATTTTCAGAATTATTTCAAACGTTCCTGGGAAAGTCACCAAAAACAATTAACATGACGAATGGGGAATATAGAGTTTTTAAACACCTACCAACTTCCCCCAAAAATATCCCAAATCCCTTCCCACGTTCAAAACCGGAAAAAACCCTCAATAGAACCAAAAAACAAAATAAGTTTCCTTACACATTTTCTCAAGAAATTCTTCAATTGATCCGATGAAGAGCCCCCAGGTAACCCCAAATTAATTTGTTTTTAGTTAGCTATTAAGAAAACTATATATATATATATATATATATATATATATATATATTTTTAATTTAAACTGAGCTACATATTCACCATCGGGTTAAATAAATGGAAAAATTTTTTGCCACCATTTTACTAACCACCACCAGCAAGGCGGGTTTGTAATCTGAAGTTTTGGGCATCCCAGTAGTGTCCCACCAGGCGGTGGAGGGAAGGGTGTCATTGATTTTTTACGGCCAGGGCGCGGGCGCCCCCCCCTCCGGGGGATTCCAAAGGCACCCCCCCTGTGCCCCGGGCCATTCGCGGCAAAACCCCGGCCAGTTTTGCCTTCGGCGGTATTGGAAGGGGTCGGCCCCCTACTGTTCAAGTTTTTCGAAAGTAAAATGTTCCGAATGAGTCAAAAAAATATTAACTTTAAAAATATTTTTGACATCCCCCGAAAAAAGATTACTTTTATAGGGTGCGTCAAAAGTTCATTTATAGCACAAAGATGGGGTGATGCTCAAATGTTCAGATACAACTGTAAAAGTATCAAAGAAAAAAAATAGTTTCATCTGACTGCATGATGCTATAGGTCTTTGAAAATGGGGGCAAATTTAGTGATTTGTATGTTTGAATTGAAATAAAATAAAAAAATCAAAAAGACTAGAAAAAAAATAGTAGGACACGTGGTAAAACGATTTTTTTTGTTTTCGTATTAAAATAAAATCATTTTTACCACTCTATCTAAATAATTTCTTACAAAACTTATATTTTAAAAAAATTGTCATTAATAAATTACAATTTTTATTCACAAATAATTATTTTAAAGTTTTTAAAAATTATTAAAAATATTTACATCCAAAATAATTATCTAATTTGGGTGATTTTTTAAGGAGAGATGAAACATGTAGATCATAAAACGCAGACGTTATAAAATCAATCATCAAATGTTGGGCTATTTGTTTATTTTTTTTGTTCATACTTTATTAAAATCTAAAAGATGTGTTTTTCCTTAAACTTATGTGACACTTCAAGTATTTCATATTAATTACTTATATTTATCTGGAAAAAGTTCTATTTTTTAAATTTTTAGGGTAATGAATTTTTTATCATTTATAATTCAAATTTGTTTTATTAAAAAAAAATTTTTAACTGTAATTTGTTTCCTAAAAACATTTTTATCAACAATTATATTGATGAAATTTAAAAATATAATTCCAAAACCCACCCAACATTCCATTAACAGAAACATAATGTTAGGGTTTGTTTTAATAAAAAAATGAACTATTAAAATAAAACTTGTAAAATAAAATATTGAAAAATATCTCCAAAAAAAAC
>CAXIVR010000635.1:0-19074 GCA_964035755.1 Teleogryllus oceanicus
CGGATAGGGTTTGGGATTTTTAAACAAAATTTCATGTAATTGAAATGTCAACCCCATATAATAAATTCCATTTTACAACAAAATTACTTATTTTACTTCTTAACTTACTTGTATCTTGTACTCTACTTACTTCATATTTCATTTATAATTACTCATAATAGTTCTTATAAATGTAATGAATAAAAGTTAAAAATTTGGAAACATCCTGAAATGATGAAGTTGCATAAAATCTTAATGCAACGGACTTTTAACAGTGAAATCGGCAGTCCTCTTGCGTCGTTGGACTCTCTCGATCATCGGCACTAGTAATCCACTCGTGGTTTATGAAAACGAAACGCTTTCGGAACTGTATCATTGTACATTTCCAATGGATTGTACTCACATCTCGGATATACTTTTGAATTTCGCAGAATGTGTGTTGAGTATAAAACTCAAAATATTCTGGAAGTCGTTACCATATCACAAATGGATCGGTTTAATACACTACTTAACTAAACACCAAGAAAACGAATTCAACAGCAGGTGAACGCTACGTAAAAATATAACCTAAACTGGTAACGACTGACAAGATGAACAACCATAGGCCATAGGAGCAAGCTGCCTCGCTTATACGAATTAAGACTTCACTCAAGGGCTGTTTATGAATATAATTCGTCCACTTAAGGGAACACTCAGAATAAGTGTCGACTATGAATTCGGCCATAAACCCATTTAGCTCATCCTTATGTACACATATCGCTTCACTGTGGCCCACTTCGTAGACGCCATTGCCTCCCTTCACAAGATTAAGCCGCCTCGGCCTCGCCAACACTCGCCATTGTTAAAAATTACCCAGTCAAGAATATCGAGTCATTTTAAAAATCATTCTATCAGGAAGACAAGTAATCTCCGAATATAAAATGTTAAATACACTTATAAAACAATTCTAACCTAATTTTCGATTATGTTACAGCTCGGTTACATCCGCATACTCGCGATGAACTTCCGATGTCTGAACATGTAGGACATGAATAAAATGGGTCAGGAATCTGACGAACAGTTGCAGAGAGGATAAGATGAGGTTGGGAAGAGTACCGTCTCTGTTGCGTGACCTTTGTTGGTACTATTCTGGCATCCGCTTGGAATTGATCGGAGGAAGTCACAGAAACGATTGATCAGATCCATGAGACTCTAGAATTCTCATCCAGGGGCAGACCTCGATCGAGTTACGTAGTTGCGGTCGCACCGTAAGGCCTCAAAAGTCAGAAGACCGCAAGACATTGGTGTTTGAGTATGGTTTGTTGCTATGGTATGATATTTCGATTATGAGTATATAATTGAGAATCTTCAATTTGTTTTCCTGTAGCACGTAATTTGTTTTGACCGATTTCTTTCTGAGCATCTATCTTGGTCATGTCTGTAAATCTCATTATCCTAGGGAATCAACTACTTTACAGTAGCTTCGTTATATTAAGGAAATTTATTTTCTCTCGTTCATTCTTCAGTATGAAAGAATATCATGTCTTGCGCAAGTTGCGCGACCTCGCGCTTGCGTGTGTGCTCGTCCGCCGGGTGCGGTGCTCGACGTCACCCCCGATGGCGGCGGCGGCGGCGTTTCGCCCGCGAGGCCTTGGCCGCCCTGGGGCTTGCACGGGCCGTACGCGCAATTGGGCATTATGTGTAAATGGAATAATCCACGCGCCGCCCCTCCGCGCTGGAACGCAGCAAGCGAGCGCCGCGCGTTCGCTCACACGCCCCGCCGCCTTTCTCCCCGGTCGACGCGGCGCGGCGCGGGGGTATAGCGCGCAGACGCGAGGCTTGGGTGGCAGGCGCGTCGAGGACGCGGCACCGGTGGGGCGGGTCAGGACCCCCGGCGCGCGCCGCCGCCTGCCGCCGCCGCCAACTCCAGCTCTCCGCCGCAGCCCGCCTCCAGCAGCCGCTCCGCGCGCGCTCTCTCGCCGGCGCGCTACGTTAGCTCAATGCGCTCGTTGTCGCGGCCTGGAGGCGCGACACTCGCACTTCACTGCTAATGGGCGCTCCGGCGAAGTATAAATCAACACCTTATCTTTACCGGGTAGCGCCTTCCCGCTCTACGAAACACTCGCCACTCGTGACATTGAAGTCGCCACATTACTGCAGGTCGTGGGTTCGTCTTCTCATCCATCGTTGGTGTCTCCTGGGACTTGTTTTGGCCGAAGCTGTGATCTCTGAGCATACCATATAAGTGATGAGAAACCCAATGATCTGCTGATGCAAACTCGTCTTCTGCCCTTAATGAACGAAGATCGTGATCACTGCTGATGGAATTAGTGTTCAAAACATTTCTTTTTCCTTGGCGTTCTGCCATTTCCCGTGACTTGTTTAGTTCATGTATTTGCTCAGATTCATTAGTGATCATTTATCATCTCTTCAGTTAATGCTGATTATAATCTCCGGTCGTTTTTGCATGCTGTCCTATCTCAATCGGATCACTTAAATAATTTGTAGATGCTGAAAAAATTAGTTTCCGGCAGTTTTAAATTAGTTTCTATAAGTACACCTACACCACGTTTCCCCTTCTAAAATACGCACAAGGTTTTCTAAAACATGATCATACTACACAAAGCGGCGTGAAATGGACTTCATCACCTTCAGCGATTTGGGAGCGGTGACTGCCCTTTCCGCGACGCTAGCTCGTACCGAGGTGCGAAGATGCGTATTGCGGACTTCTCGAATGATGAAGAAAAAGTTAGTTACAACAGACGCCACCGCCGGTACGACCGCCTCCGTTGGACAACGTCGAACAACGCACCATCTCTGATCCACCGCCCCTACTACTGCCCACACCACCATTGCGCCGCCACCGCCGTTAAAGCTCCCACCATCGTCCCTGCCTCCCTACCTGTCCGCCTACCCCGTTACCGTCACCACAACCATCCCCATCACCATCGCCCGACCATTATGGCCACCGCTACCGTCACTGTCACCCTCACCGTCTCTCTTCGCCGAGGCCGTCTCCGTCACCGCCACAGCCATCGTAACGACACCGTCCCCGTAACCTCACAGTCACCGTAACTTCATGTAACCTCACAGTCACCAGACCAGAACCCGTCACCGCCAACGCCACCACTAACACCACCGCCGCCCCAACCAACATTGCCAACGCCAACGCCAACGCCACCCCAACCACCATTCCCAAAGCCAACGCCATTTCCATCGCCACCGCCATTACCACCGCCACCACTGCCGCCGCTTCCATTGCCACCACCGCCTCCATTGCCATCGCACCGCCATTACCGCCACCACTGCCGCCGCTTCCATTGCCACCACCGCCTCCATTGCCATCGCGACCGCCGCCGCCCGATCGCCGCCCGCGCCGCCGCCTGCGCCGCGCGCCCCGCAACCGCCGACTGACCGGTTCCGAGGCGGCGCTGTTTGCAGAACGGAGAGGGCTGCTGTCGGCGGGCGGCGAGGCGCCGCACAGTTCTCTCCACACAGGTGCGCTGTAGTCTTGTTGACACAGCCATCGCAGCGCACAGGTGCGCTCGCCGAGGCCTGTTTGGTTTGTTCGTTGTGTTTGTTTATATAGCTTTCGCTCTCTCGCTCGCTTCCAGCCAGCGGACCGCTTGTCTCTCGTAAAGACAAGTAGTTTGACTGTGCTTACAACAGTTGACCTGCTGCGTCAAACGTTCTAATCAGGTGTTTCCCGGCCTCGCTGTCGCCGCCGCCTCCCGGGCTCGTGGCCGTGCGCCCCGACTCGAGCGCGAGCCCTTAGGGCTGCCTCCGCCCGATCTCTCGCTCCCAGGCGCCGGGGCTGCCTCCGCGCGAAAAGGGAAAACTAAGGCCATCTGGTGGAAGGTCGGGGCTCGAGCGTTGCGGCGACTGGCTACTCACTAGATGGTATCGGATTAGATTTTCTTTTCCTTCTAGTGCCATATCCCCGATGCCATGTTGCTAACTAGAACCAGGTCCGTAGATTGCTGGATACCTGCAGTTACGAAAAGATGAATGTACATGTCATTATGGTTGCATTGTCAATTGAATCGTTATTACAGAAACCCGTCAAACGTCAAAATCAAAAGTGCATTAGCGGCGAAATATTGATCCAGAAGATAGACACATCGTTTAGTGTATATTAACTGCAAAATATTCATTTATCCACTACTTTAATATTAAACAGTATTTTGACATCAGAAAAACTGGATACTTTTCCTCAGTTTTCTCGAAATGAGAAATTGCGCTTGAAGGATTTCTAGAAATAAACGATTCAATTTCTTTTGCTGTCTCCTCTACAATCAAAATAGAGGTTCCTTACACAGGATTGAATTCACAGCAGTTCTTCACTAAATGATTTCATCTGGTAAAGCTTAAAACATTTTAGAGAAATTTAGTTTTTTCATTCTTACAAACTTTAAAATAATGCAGATATTACAAACTGCATGTATTGACCTCGGATATATTTTATTTCCATGCCTTTTCATTTGTGTCTTTGAAGAGTACTACGCTTCAGGTAGTTTTAATGAACGTAATGATATTTATCTCATTATATTATTTGTTCAATGTGATTTTCCCGTATGTTTAGACTACTCTTTAAGTTGAATCGATATTTTTTGGGAGAGAAATTCAGATACCTCATCGTAAATAGCTTACCGATGTTACATAATCATTCGAGTACATGCTTCTCGATGTAAATTATGAGCCATGAACTGGTATTATCTTCAGGTCATTTATGAGTATTTAAACCTTTACAATTTGTCTCAAAATGAGAATATGTGTTAAGAAAGACATTACACCTACCTGCTGTTAGAAACATCTACTTTTGGAAGATTATTGTGCCATCTATGTTGTATAAGATTCACCAAGGTTCTCAGGTTGATGCATGCAATTGCATTGTATTACGTCGGTTGCCGCAATTCATCTAGCTATATTGGTTTGTTCTGCTTAGTATGTCTGTTTGCTTGAAAATAAGATAGTTCAACCTGTTGTGAAGAAGGCTTAGTTCTACGCAAAAAGGAAAGTAATGAAGGGAAAATTAAATATATTGTGGCACTAAACATATCGTATTAAAATTGTCCCATTATGTATGGTTCAAATAAAAGAACATAGATCATTATTTGTTAAATATATCCAGTATTTTTCTATTTCACAAAAGAAACATTATAATTTTAATAAGCTAATTGCTTTCTTTATCTCGTTTACTTGAATTAAAATACAGACCTCTCTTCTATGACACTATTTATATGAAATTTAATTATAACGATAACATTCTTTAATTACTTTTGCATACATCAATCGTCGCTGTTTACAAAATGCGCATAGTTGGTTGAAAATATCACGAATCGAATAATATTATTGTCGTTCTTAAGCAATAATAACATGCAAATTATCTCGATAAACAAGATGATTACTTACTCATGTTACAGTAGATTAATTCATTCCAAGCCATGCTTCGCTGAATGTGATCATTGGGCAATTCACGATTTGATAAAGAGCGTGACCGTTCCATTGTTTGCAGCGATTTATTTAGATTATGCGTTTCCTATGGAGTGGAATTAATGTCTTCGAAATTCTCAATGTTATTTAAAGTAGTATGTATTAGTATTCATAAGAGAGGTCTCTTAGAAACAGGCTCAGTGGAACATTTCCTTTCAGAAATCTTATCTCTTGATTTAGGTATTTATCTTAAAATTCCGTGTCCTTTCCTGTGCCACCGCATAACCATTCGTCCGTATACTGCCTCATTTCTCATGCCCACTACTACGTTCAAAAGGGACTCGACAGCGCCTTGGCCCTGCAGCTGCAACCTTAACAGGGATGTAAATGATGAGACTCTGGATCATAACACGAAACACAAAACTCTCTGCCTTTGCCGAGAAGCTTCGTGGAGCCATTTTTACTTTCTCGTATACAGAGTAATAAACGTAGTGCAGAGGAAGTTATTAATGCTGCAGAAAATCAAAATTTCAGACATTAACGGAAAACACGTTTTGGGCCCGCTCATACCGAAAAGTACCATCCATCCGTCTATGAACAAAACTAGGGCCTCAACCATTCGGAGGATGTTTTGAAAATAAATATCCTCCGATCGATACGTCCTATTCAAAGCCCAGCGCTTTTGAAAATAATTATAAAAATCATGGATCGACTTTACATGAAACAAATGGAACGTTTTCAAACGTTTCCAAAATCCATCAACAGGAAACTCTAACGTACTCTAAATGTGCTACACAGCACCAACAATATCACACATGATAATTTCATCCATTTATTTACCACTAATAGTGAAAGTGCCACAACGAGGATCCGTCCATAGAAAATATGTACTACATTGCAAACCTCATGTTATCAAGATTCAACCTAAGGTAGAATACTTGCAATTTTAGGCACAAATATTAGAAGGAGGCAACCAAAAGCAAATAAAACGCTCTGTTCGCCAGAACGCTCCCTACAGCGATAACAAAAACTGTGATACTGACAGTGATAATGGCAAAAATTAGCCACCACTGTTAACCAATATACCACCTATAACAATTCTGTAGCCCTCACAAGCTGCGTTGCTCAAAACTCCAAAAAGACAAGAAGTTCCAGAAACTCAATCCTCTTACAATGTTTGGATCCATAATTGCGTCTCTGAATTAGTCTCCATGAAATCCAATTCCCTTCCGCCCGTAAATCGCTTCTGCTCCTAAATTTCTTTCAATATTCTCATTCTAATATAACCTCCAAAACACCTCAATATACATTGCTGAGATAACAAATGTCAACTATTTTGTAAATAAAATTACATTTCAAGAGTGTAGCTAAAACGATAGCTGAATAAGAAAATTACAACGTGACATTAATCCCGTTACAGCTAAAAATCTTCCCTAAAATTATAAAATATTTAATAAATATTAATAGGAGATTCCACTCGTATAAAGACCTTGAACACAAAATATTGTCTTTGTATTAAAAATGTCCACCTCTCCATTATCGACAGTGATATCATGCAAGATTGAAAATAAGATATCATCCCATCCTTAGTTAAAAATCACATGTCTCCAGGAGAGCAACCCCATTCGTGTACTAGTGACCGAATTCAACAGATATGAATCCTTGAAAACAATTTTCAATATAAATTGAATTTGCAACCTCAAATCGAAAACGAAAGAAGTAAAAGACCAAGTCTTACTACAGTGCTACATTTCTTTAAACTTTGGCATATACAATTGTAATAAACAATAAATAATTGTAACCATAAAATAATTTAAATACTGTGACCAATTACATAGCATCAGTTTACGGGAGGCTGGCATCACGCAATTCAAATGCCCGCGCGATGGCTGCTGACGCTAGACAACGCCACCTGGGAGAGATGCCGATCTGGCCCAAGCTTGTGAGCACGGAAGAACGAAATAAACAATTCTCAATAAACAATTGTAACCATAAAATAATTTAAATACTGTGACCAATTACATAGCATCAGTTTACGGAGCTGGCATCACGCAATTCAAATGGCCGCGCGATGGCCGCCTAGACGTAGACAACGCCACCTGGGAGAGAGTGCCGATCTAGCCCAACTTGTGAGCACGGAAGAAACGAAATCCCGTAGGGTTGGGGTGGCAGGGTGCGCGCGTGAAGACGACAGTGCCTAGTGGTGCCGAATGGCAGTGTGACAGGGCTAAAGGAAGAACGACTCTGGCTATTAACTAACACACGGCCGGTCCAAACGTGCCTGGGTAAAATAATGAGTTTTGAGAGCCGGACTCTATGAACGAAAAACCGTTGGTGAGGTTACGTTGCGCCAGCAGTTCCACGAACTAGTAGTGACTAACTGATTTTTTTATAGAAACTACCTTAAGATAAATGCAAGTGACAAACAAGAAAGTTTTTGGGAATTTGTTAGAGAAGAGATTACTGCAATATAGACATTCCTCTTAAAAAACAGCATAATAAGGTTGTTTGTTACTATTACATAGGATTGTACTCTTGTTATTTTAACTTACTATAATCGAACTTGGTTTTGTTTTTCTCTTATTTCTAGTATACGTGCATGTATTTTTGCATCGTAGAGTAAGAAATAGTTAAAGGCATTTTGTGCAGGTGTGGATGTGTGTGGGAGGATTACAGATTTATACGATCATGTATACAATCATTGTAATCTGTAATGTATGCACTTTTACTTTCTCGTATACATACGTATATATTCCTACTCGTTTGATTTCGAGATTTCAACGGAAATACTCGTTTTGGGGTCCCCGACACCGAAAAGAGTTGTTTTTTCAAACGTCTGTCCGCCTGTGAACACCACTAGCGGTTAAATCATATGAAGGATTTTTTCCAAATTAGACAAACCCCTGAACATCTTACTCTAGTCAAAGCTTTGAGACTTTGATAATCATTCTTCAAAATTTGCGGTATTGTAAATGAAGCGCCCGGACATTTTCAAAATTTTCTCAAAAACAGATCAAATTTTGTCTGTAAATTTCTTGTAGAAAAATTGAGCAAAATACACTTATAAAGATGACATAGGTCCGATTTTCAGAGTTTACTCTGAATTTCCGAAATTTCAAAGGTTTGACTTTTGCCGTCTTTCTACAACTACAAAATTGAAGATAGAATTTCTCCTTCACATGAAACTTGTTGGCCTTAAATAGTTCTTTCATTAAAGTCATGTACATTTTTAAATTTTTTTGCGCCATATGTGTGTATATTTGATATTTTCAAAAATACAAAATCAAGATTTTCTTAAAAAGCTATAACTTTTTCTTTAAACGTTTGGTACGGATAATGCTAAATGCCCTTTATAAGATGACATAACCATATTGCTCATTTCTTTTGTTTTTCAAAATTACAAATATATAATTTATTGCCTTGTCTCTCACGTCGGTAATATTTATACTACCGGCAATTTGTTTACATTATTTCGTTAAGATTTGCATGTAGCTTTAAATACTGCCAGATAAAATATCTGGAAAACTCAACTGTTTTCTGTTGAAATGAGCTCCAATTTTCGCATCTTCAGAAACGCTTAGATGCCATTTCTCAAAACTGGTTCCAAATTTTTCATCAAACTTTGCTGACGGTAGTGCTAATTGCACTCTTTATTACGCGTAAAGTTCATTTTAGTGTATTCTTTATTTTTAAAAATTACACAAATGTATTTTTAATATCTCTCGCGCCTTTAATACATACATTTCAAGCGATTTGTGAACACTATTATATTTATGAGTTAAAGTGCGTCAAATGACTTCAAATAATTTTTTCAAAACTCAATAATTTTCCACGAAAAGAGCTTCAAATTTTGCATTTACAGTAATGCTTAAACGCCATTTCTTAAATATGGCTTTAAATTTATCAGTGAAAATGGTCATTTATGACGACTTTTACTCTTCTTTAATATTATTACAGTAATTTCGGTTCTACTGTTAGAAACCAAAAATTGAGAAATTTTCAAAAATATATTCTTTGGGCAACGATAGATGCAGCTAGCAATAGTTAGGGCAAGACCGTAAAGCCAGTCTTTCGTAGTCACCAAGGAAACTAGGAAACTTTACTACGATAACGTTTGTTCCATTCTGTGCGCACTAGTTCAGACTTGTTACCTGTCGGTTGCAGAATGCTTCAGTCCTATGACCACGACCATCTGCTTTCCTGGGAAAGTAGAGGCGTTCAATTGCTGATTTAGGGTGATCCGTCTGTACCTATACTTAGTGAGCATCGATGCAAATCATTCTGTTTAGATCATCCAGATTGGTTTGTGATTAATTGACTGTTCCAAGCGAATAAGACACACAGGGATACTGCTGGAGTTCAGTTAAAGTGGCTAGTATTTTCTTTCCTTTTTGCAATTGTTAACAGAAAATTATGATAAAATGTGGCTGCTATGTATATCTATTATTATTGCCCTGCGAGTAGTTTTGTCGAGGATGACAATATGAGGCTAATGTCTTCCATTTTTACATGTAATAATGCCAGTATTTCACAAAATGTTTGTTCTCTCATTAGACTAAAATTCCTCCGGTAAATATTTGTAATAAGGCAAGCTTTCCTTTATCAGGTCCGATTTTTTGCAAGAGCTTGGTTAATGATTTTAAATACATCGTTATGATGTTGTAAATATTATCTTTGATCAACTTAGAACATTTACTGTGAATATATTGAAGAGATTCGGTGGCACTTCTTACACAGGCGACAATTGTCACTGATGTTCTCTTTCATGATATATCACCATGGACAGAAGTGTTACTTCCTGATCTTGAATGGCCAGCACAAATCCTTCCGTCTCAACAAAAAGCCCAGCGGTTCTCAACCATTCAGTCGATCGCTTCATATCGATGGAGCTACTTGGAAATGCTTCAAAAGGTATTACTTTGATCTCCACTGTTTAATGCGGTCCTCAAATGCTTGATTTTAGTCTTCTTGGAGCAGCTTCAGAGGTGTATAGCCCTGATCTTCTGCACAGATGACCGTCATGGATTCGTTGTTGATGAAATAATTTCGGCTGTTCTTCTTATTGGTGTCACATAACTACAAAACGTAATAGTCACGGCCTCCATTGTGTCTTGAAAGATATATCCTTTCGGTGGAATTTCGAAAGGTAGTGCTGAAAAGAGCTCAGGTATTAAATCTTGTAAATTTGTTTCTCAATTAATACAGAACTTGCAGATTTTGTAACACGAGAAGAACCTTTCTTTCCACATGCTTTCTTATTTTCTCATCTGCAGATCCTAGAAGCTGCTGGAGGCCCAGATACATATATTCACCGCCATTGAAGAGTTCTTGAATTCTAAAATCTTCCCTCAAACGGGTTTATTCTGTGTACTTTGGACGCGACCTTACTTCAAGTGAACAACTAAACAGTTCTCCATACCAAGGTCCATACAAACAGACCTGCTGAAGCTTTCAACAAGCGTCAGTATGTTGTTCTGCCTAGCATAGAACTTGAGATCATACATATGCTCGTATAGTTGATGGAAAATGATCTTTGGGTTCTTCAAAGCACATCCGTAGCCGGCGGCATTCAGAATCCTTCTGAAAGTGTTCAATGCTAGGCAAAACAGAGCGAGCTTAGACTATCTCCTGAAAAATGCCTCTACATATTCCTTAGAATATGTATGGTAACACATTTACCTCTCAAACATTCAGCGTTTTTCGCCAGCTATTTATATACGTTGTAAGAAATTTAATGACAGACAGGTGAATCTTGTAGAGTTGAAGGGTTCGCGCAACCTAGGATGCGCAAAGGAATGAAATGCTTTTGATAATCAATCCAATAAACTGATAAATTATGTGATTTCTTTACATGCTTGGATACATTTATCTATTATAATCCTTTGCATTCTCCAGATCCTTTTTCCGTCGAGGTGGGTCGGTCCACGTCCTGACGGGGATGCAGGAGGGCTTTCAAGTCATTCCTTTCTTTCGCCATTGTCATTTTCTTCTCCCTATTGTTTCATTCTCATTTTTATTACATATTGTTCCTTTTCTCCCTCTTCTATTTCACTGGATCTCTCTGTATGCTGAACTCCCACCCATGTGTTTGCCGTGCATGGCGACCCGTGTCGAAGGGAATGGTGTCCTGGCGGTTGAGGGGTCTGTTTGTTTCCCAGTACTCACCTTGTACTACGTTCTGCTTTGCACTTAGGGATACGTTGTTACATATTTTGGGGAACATTCCTTCTCGCCTATACGGGCGGTCAGGGAGCTAACCCACTCCCGATCAATCGGCTTGACTAGGTCTTGTACTGAACTCAGGGTGAGGGGATTCACGGTGGTGCAGCGCTGTGTTATTCCCAACTATATCCCGTGGCAGCCCTGACACTCAATGGAGTGTCCCCTTGTTGGGCTCCGTGGTGGGTGGGGACCACGGGGATGATTCTGATATCTATTTCATGGATACTAAACCATCTCTCCCGCCCTCTTCCGCAAGGAAGAGATGTCAGAACGAACTATTGATTTGAATAGTCTCTTTCGAAAGACGAAGATAGGCCAAGAAACCTAGATTCCTCCTCATGGAATGAGCTGAGGAAGGAAAATCTGTTAAAATGGTAAGTGCTGTCCGCTTGGAGCTCAATTGAGAAATTTATGGAAAGTTACAAGCTGTGTGCGACAAAGGAATGGTACCATTCTCTTTGAAGCACGTTCATTGACCAAATAGACAAGAATATGAAAATCCAAGCAGATTGCCGACCTCAAGTGAAGTGACCACTCACCCAAAACTTTACGCAATTAAGAAGTGGTCAACCATGAAGACTTCTCTGCGGAGAGTGAGGAAGATTTAATCGCCTTTTTAAGAGCCAGGGATGACGGAATTGTATAGGAGTAAGAGGAGGAAGCATGGGTGAAATCCCAAATTCCACCATTATTCTCACGTTTAATCTTCCAACTCTCCCTCAAACGATCGCGTGCAGATTCTATAATCTTCACGTACGGCAATATGTCCCAAACCTTTGCGGTTTTTAAGTGCCAGAGGTTGGGCCATAACAACAGCGAGTATGGTAGATAACCCATGTGCGGTAAGTGGGAGAACGATGCACGAACCTGAACCCTGCGCTACACCGCATTGTGTTAATTGAGGTGACCACCAACCAATTACAAGCAATGCCCTACTTTCTTGAGGAACGCGCCATACAGAAGATTCGAGCAGTTAAAAATGTGATTTTCCTGAGGTCAAACGTTGGTACCAGGCGAGGAACCCTGTTGATCTCTCTCGCTCCTTCTCCGATGCCGTGAAAGTAAAGACACCGAGGGTAGCAGCAGGCTGCCAAACGGAACGAGCTACTCCTCAAGTGGTGAGTTTCGCATGCAGTGTCCAGTGGACTCCCAGTGGATGACTCTCCTCCAGTGCGAGAGTGATCATCCCGACGAAATATATGATGGACAGAAAAACTCAGCGTCGCGTCGACTAAACACATTCAACCCTCCTTCATCAAAAATGATGTTAGACGCAAATCTCCGCAGACAGGCCACGAAGGTATCAAAGCAGTGTTACTCTTCCGAAACTCGCACTGAGCGAGCATCCAGCCCTCTGGCAGTGCCGGGAGGTCTCGACTGAGGAGGCTCCGTTGGGAGAGGTCTCGCGCATCCCGATCCCAACTTTGGAGGAAAGAACGTTGAATACACTTCGCTCTCATATGGAACATCAATGGTTTCTCCTGCGACGGACGATCTTAAACTTCTGTTATCCACGTCACAATCCTTTAATAATCAGTCTCCAAGAGACTCACCTCATCCCACCTCGACCCTTGTCTCTTCGTGGTTTCTCCTTACAGGTTTCTGGATGATGGATGATGTCCCGTGCTCATGGCGGAGTTCCTTCACTGGTACATGATCCGCTGCTGTCTACAGAGGTGCCTGTTCAGACTGACCTTCAAGCAGGGTGAGTGTGTGTGTTCAGGTGCACCTGCCATCCTCACACTCACTGTGTGCAATATTTACATCCTCCAGGACTCACTCGTATTTGCTCGTGAACTTCTGGACTTGATAAACCAACTGCCCTCCGTTCGTGGTTGTCGGGGATGTAAATTCCATAGTCCTCTCGGGATCATCCGCACCTGTCGAGAGGCAGTGTATTAGAAACAGTAATAGACACGGCGAACTTGGTTATTCTGAATTCCGGTGAGCCAACTCATTTTGCCGTCGCCACAAATTCGAGCCCGTATCTAGTACTCTGTTTGATCGACACTGCACGTTTAGCAATGATCCATCCTAGACGACCTGTGCGGAAGCGACCATTACCCCGTTATCGTCACATTGATGGACTTGCTCGTGGTTGGCGCCCCTCAATGGTGTGTTCGATGTGCTGACTAGCTGACATTCCAAGCGAACGTTAGTCTATCGGAGGGCGGTTTGTCAGTGTGGAAGAAATGGCAGCACATTTTAACAGTGCTGTACTACAAGCTGCGGACATTGCATTCCCAAGTCGACCGGCAAATCGCGACACCCTTTCGTTCCGTGATGGAACTTGGATTGCTCAAGGGCTGTTGGTGCTCGTAAGAAAGCGTTGCACGTCTGAAACATTATCCAACCGTGGATAAGCCTTGACTATAAGAGGTGCTGGTAGAAGCGAGAAGAATCATTTAAAATAAAATGCATCATGGAGAGCATACGTCTCCTCTTTGAATTGCCATACGCCACCACGTCTGCTATGGAGGAAGGTGCGTCAATTAAAGGAGACCTTCCCCAAACTTAGTGCAGGTCTTAATAATTGTCAAATGATCACAGCTCGAGACGCTATTGTAGAGGAACTTTCCTCTCACTATGAAAGTAGGCCGAGGTCGGCAAAATAGTTCCCAACTTCTTCTGCTTAAAGAAAGAATGGAAAATCGTACTTTGGATTTTTTCGAACCGAGCAAATGATTAAAATTCTCCTTTCTCAATGTATGAATGCGCTCTGCTCTGATGCCGAAAAGTACCACACCCGGTCCAGACGAAATTACAATTTAATGCTGCAACATCTTCCCTAAACAGCCACGTAATTTCTTCTCTGGATCTGTCACTGAAACTAGGAAGAGCACCATCCCTACTTTTGTGAGAAACCATCATCGTGCCAGTTCCTAAGGAAGGGAAAGATCGATCACTGCCATCAAGTTATCGACCTTGTATGCAAAGTACTGGAACGCATAGTGAATCAGCGGCTGGTCTGGACCTTGAGTACAAAAATTTGTGGACGCCAATCCAAAGCGGGTTTAAAGAAATCAGTCAACCTTGGACCACCTCATTTCGCTGGCAACAGCTGTTTCTACATCGTTCGTCTTGAGACAACATCTTGTGGCCATATTATTCGATAAAAAAGGCCTACGATACCACTTGGAGGCACGGCATTCTGCAAACCCTGCAGTCTTGGAGATTTGGGGGAAGCTCCTCTATTCCTCCAAAACGTCTTTCGAATAGATGCTTCGTGTTCGAGTGGGTGACAGGCTTTCCGTAGTCACCCTCTTGAAAATGGTATTCCGTAAGGACAAGTAGGGATAGTGTCACTCTGTTTGCCATCACCATCAATGTTATAGCGTCGACTGTGCTTGGTGCTATAAAGGCATCGTTGTTTGTGGATGATTTTGCCATCTCCATCCAGCAGCATCAGTGTGATCCCGAGACAACTCCAAATGGTGCTGAAAAAGCTCCATGAATGGAGAACGTCAACAGGCTTTAATTTTTCTGCCACTAAATGTATAGTTTGCATTTCTGTAGGATATATCATTAACACAGCAATCCAGTCCTTTACCTGGGAAGAAATCTTCCATTCGCGGAATCTGCCAGATTCCTGGTGCTCACTTTTGACAAGTCACTTACGTGGCGTGCTCATATCCGTGGACTACAAACCGGATGTGTCTCCCCCCTTAATCTTCTTCGAATGCTGAATGGCACATCATGGGGTGCAGACCGCACTACCCTATTGCGGTTATATAGATCATTCATCCGCCCAGTTTTGCATTACGGTAGTGAGTGTATGGCTCGACGAGCTCCTCCACTCTGCGACCTATCAATAGTATGCTGGTATCCGTCTGGCTACACAACGCTGGCTGGCTACACAACGCTGGTATCCGTCTATCAACAGGCGCGTACCGCACCAGCAGAATTGGATGCCTTCTAGTCGAGGCTGGTGAGTCTTCCTTAAAAGAAGGCGGAATATTTTATTAGCATCTTATGGTGCAATGTATCAGGACTCTCTAATCATCCTTGTCGCCAAATAATTATCCATCCTGAATATGAAACATCATATAATCTTCGCACATCGCTGCCTCAGCCGCCAAAGGGATTTGATTGCGAAATCTTTTGCGCGACCTTAATTTGACCTTCCCATTCCTTCGAAACTCCAAGTCACCCCATTCCCTTGGGAAAATCATCCGACTAATATTGACCTCAGACTATCTAATCTTCCCAAACAAACGACTAGTCCTCTTGTTTACCAGATGCATTTTCAGGAAATGAGGGCAGCCTATCAGATCATATACTCCTATACAGATAGTTCATCGTAACGACACTGTGACATGTAGTTTTTCTGTATCAGAGTGACCAAATCATATCGGTTACATTCTCAGTGCAGTACCTTCACTGCTGAAATGAATGCAATACTTGAGGCCCTAAAATACATCGAGTCAGCGACTTCGCGCCGAACAGTTCTCTGTTCTGATTATCTCAGCTCACTACAAGCTATGTCCTTTCCTCAGGCTATCTGACGGAATCAGTTAAAAACCTCATTCATCGCCTTCTATAATCTCCGTGTCAGGCAGTATGTTCCAAACCTTCTGCGCTGCTTTAAATCCCAAAAGGCTTGGCCTAACGCAAACCCACTGCATGAGCGCCACGTCTGCTGCACTGTGAAAGGGAGGCTTGTAATGACTCTAACTGCTCGCAGAGGCAAAGTGCGTGAACTGTTGTAAAGACATCCATCAAATTCAACCAGTGCCCCAATTTTCTGAAGAGAAAGAGAGATACAGAAGATCGGGGTCTCTGAGAAAGTTTCCTTCTCGAGGCCGACGCCGTTACAGATGCAAACCCGGCCCATGGCCGAAGTTTCGCTGACACTGTGGATCAACATAAAGTAAATTCTGAAACCAAACGCCTAAAGCCTCCTCTTTGCGCGATGCTGCCTGCCAGATGTCCTTTGATGACATCGGCGGAGATGTCTATTCCAAATCTGTTGTCCAGTCTGAAACAAAAACGGAAACCAAAGCATAAATATTTCAACGAACACTCAAAACGCATCCAAGGAACCTGAGACCACAAGCCCTATTGTTAGATCTAGGTCGCCTGTCTCAGGGACCGTGGTGTCCCCCAAAACATGACCCTCTCTAGCAGTAGTTAAGATGACTCTGCTGGGAATGAGGGAAACCCGCTTGAACCAATTACTTCCAACAGAGAAGGAAAGAAAAGAAAAAGAAACCAATACATAACCCACCCTAGAATAAAAAAAAAATAAATAAAATCTAAGAACTAGAAACAATGGCTCTCTCTCCATGGAACTTAAATGGCTTTCGCACCGTTTGGACGAATTAACCGTAATAATGTCTATGCATAGACCGTAGTTATCTGCCTGCAGAAACAATCTCCGTTCTGAGCACTCCGTCTCTCTACGCGGCTTTTGTTGCTACAGGCAAGATGAGACTGTGCCTCCTGCATGGCGGAGTCGCCACTTTATCACAGACTCCTGGTATCTAAAGAAATAGACATACGAACCACTCTCCAGATATCTTGCGTTCGTGTCATTTCGAACTATTTCTGTTACCATTTGAAACGTTTATATCCCGCCTGGACAAGTCTTGTCACAGAAAGAACTGGAAGATGGTCTCTTAGGTGCCTGCACCTTTTCGTATTTGGGACTTCAACGCTCATAACCTGCCTGGGTGGCACAAGGTCGTGCACGAGAGGCAGGTTACTTAAAATATCATAGATAACCAAAACAATTCTCCTAAATTCGGCAAAGCACAGACTTTTCCGTAGCTTCTAACAGTTTCTCGTCCGTGCACCTAGCTCTCTGTAGTCCCTCTGTTTCTACAGTCTTCGAGTGGACTGTCCTTGGTGACCTGCATGGCAGTGACCATTTTTCCCATTCGAGTCAACTTCGATATTCCCGATCTGAACGTTGCTCGTCCTCCTCGTTGGCTAATCCACCGAGCTGATTGAGAAACATTCAAGAAAGAATTACGAATATCGGAAAACTGCTCAAACGACATCGATGCTATGGTTGCCATTTAATAACGCCGTCCTTCATGCGGCCTCATTTGCCATCCCGAAGTCAGTCGGGCCATGCACGACACCCCCCTGTGCCATGGTGGAACGCTGATTGTGTCACCGCGGTCCGTGATTGGAAGAGGGCATTGGCAAAACGTAGTAGGTTCCCAACCATGGAAAATCTAATAAATTATAAAAGATCCCGATCCAGAGCTATATTACCTATACAGGAAAGTAAGGCTGCGTCCTGGAGAGCCTACATCTCGTTACTCTCTTGCCGTTCATCCCCTAAACTTGTGTGGAGAAAGATCCGACAGATCGGTGGAAGTCTCCCTTCGCCGTCTATCTCAGGGCTTATGGTAAATGGCAATCTCCTAATCTCTCCACAAGAAATTGCTGAAGAAATGGCCTCTCATTACCAACACATCTCCAGCTCCGTACACTATCCTTCTGGAGTCGCGTGGAGGAAGATTACAATGTCTTTTTCTCCATGGACGAACTCTCCTGTGCCGTAACTTGTGCGAAAGATTTTGCTCCAGGTCGAGACCAGATTCATAACCAAATGTTGAAACACCTACCGGAAAACGCTCGTTCCTTTCTCCTCGGCATTTTCAACAAGATTTGGGCTGAACACGCAATACCAAGAATTTGGCGTGAGGCCATTGTTCTCCCAATCCCTAAAGAAGGAAAGGACAGAACAACCCCTCATTACTAATCTCGCTCACAAGCTGTGTGTGCAAGCTTTTAGAGAGAATGGTAAATACACGTCTTGTCTGGCTCCTGGAACAAAAGAACCTATTTACACATCTCTAATGTGGCTTCAGGAAGCCCAGGTCAACCATGGACCACCTAGTCACCCTTGCTACGCAGATTTCCACTTCTTTCGTGTTACGTCAGCACCTGGTAGTAATTTTCTTCGATATAGAGAAAGCGTATTACACTACCTGGAGGTACGGTATTCTCCGCACCTTGCATACTTGGGGCCTTAGGGGACGGCTCCCTTTGTTTCTAGTGGGTTTTCTTTGATCGAGATCTTGTCGCGTCCGCCTTGGCGACGTGTTATCGTCTAGTCACCAGTTAGAAAACCGTGTTCTCCAGGGATCGATTTTGACCGCCACTCTGTTTGCCATTGCTATCAATAATATTGCATCAGTTATCCGGGAGCCTGTGAAGGCATCACTGTTCGTTGACGACTTTGCAATTTTATCTCCTCCAAGAGCGTGCAAGTTATTGAGAGGCAGCTACAACTTGTGCTCAACAAACTGCAGGAATGGAACGATGAAACAGGATTCAAGTTCTCTACCTCAAAAACCACTTGTATGCACTTTTGCAGAATCCATCACCTCCATAATCACCCCGACCTTTTTCTTGGAGGACAGCAGCTTCCATTCCAGCTTGAATCCAACCTCCTTGGCTCACATTCGACAAGAGCCTAACCTGGCGAAAAACATATCCGTAAAC
>CAXIVR010000636.1:0-18063 GCA_964035755.1 Teleogryllus oceanicus
TCAAAAAGGGGGAGGATAAACAATTACATTTTTTTAAATTTTTTTAAAAAAAAAAAAGAATATAAAAATAAATTTTAGTATATGAACAGTGCAATTAACACTATCCGTACGAAAAGTTCAAAAAAAAATTAGGAGCTTTTTTTTAGAAAATTGCATTTGCTGTTCTAAAATGCGGAATTATGAGCTTGTTTTCTCAGAAAAGTTTTGAGTTTTCGAGAATTTTTATGTGACGTAATTTAAGCACATTTACATGTAAATGCAAATGTGAAAAATTGCCACTATTGCAAATATTATCCACGAGAGAAAAAGTCAAAACAATTTAATTTCTGTAATTTTGAAAATAAAAACTAGAGCAATATTATTTATTTCATCTCATAGAGTATATGTAGCATTATCCAACAAAAATTTAAAGAAAATATTTGAGCCTTTAAGAAAATGTAAAGAAATGTAAAAAAAAAATTGAGAGCCATTTTGAGAACATTTTGAAAATGCCTTTGGGGTTCAAAAAAAAGACCCAAAATTAATGAATTTTTTTCAAAATCACAAAATTTTAGACTCAGGCCATTTCGGCAGGGGTTTCTTCAATTGGGGAAAAAACCCTTTTTGTTTTTAGGCCTAGTGATGTTCACATACGCCAGATGGAAGGATGTTTCCGTCAATCGATTATTCGGTATAAAGGGCCCCCATAAAATTTGATTCCCTGCCTATACCACCTGTTGAGGTTTTTTCAAATTCAGCAATTGGCTTTATCTATTTTTCGTTATCGGGGCTCGGTAATAACAGTTTTTCTCAAAACCCTGTTTTTCTCAGCATTCATAACTTTTTTCTCTCCTGCACATGCGGTAAGAAAGAAAATAAAAAAATTTTAAAGAAAAACATTTGAGAACGTAAAAATTATCAAAATTATCGGCCCATTTATCTTCTATCAGTTTTTTTGTTGTTTTTTTTCCTATTTTAAAAGTATATGATTAGTGTAGGGATCAGAATTTTGAAAATGTGCACACAGTTCACTTTTCCCATAGCACGTCATACGCATTTTTTAACTGTTTTTTAACGTAATATAAATAAATAAATAAATAAAACTTTTTTTCTGATAGATAAATTATTTTTTTATTTTTCATATTTTTAATCAGATAAAAAAGGTTATAAATAAATTAAGTTAAATAAAATTAACGTTTCTGTGAACAGGGTGTGGGTGGTGGAAATGGGCCATGAAACTATTTTATATTAAATATTAGTGTAACTACTAATGTCATTTGGTTTAAGGAAACTTTTACTATGGTATGCTGGATACTTGCCTCCCAATAAAGATCCGAAACCCTGCCTCTACATATTTACTGTCAGTTGCGTTCTAATAATTTTTGACAGGTTTCAAATCTGTATTTGACCATTTAATAAAACCCAAAAAGAGTAGGTAAGTAAATTCAAAAGCATTTATGGCTTTTAACTTGTTTCTACTATAGAGATGAGTTTTTATAATGCTTTGATTCTCTGTAAAAGTTCTTTTCAAATTCTTTTAAGTTTTTGTGATCAATTCTTTAACAGATATTCCTTTATTTTTGTATTTTGAAGGCAGGTTAACTGGGGTTGAGGTCAAAGATTTTTTCACTGACTAAGCCCGTAACCTGCCTTCATACATTATTTATGGTCGTTAAATTTCTTATATATTGTATTGGTTTGAATCTTCAATGGCCTCATCCGACGTTACACAATATTTTCAGAAGTGACAATTCTCCTTTTCAAAATGAACAGATTTGTATTTATCATGACCACATTTCATGCTATCTCCCTGCTAATCTGACGGTAATGCCTAGAATTTTGTGGAGTTGTTTTTTAATTTTGTATATATTTTCAGGCATTCATGTATAATAGATGGTTGATAAATAATTGTCGTTTGATCGTGGTTAGTTTGATGTGTTTTTGGCTAGGAGTGTTTTACTGAGTGGTTCAATGCCAGAATCAAAGTGCATTTAATGAGGGGCCCTTTGAAATGGTCTTTTCATATAATGTGTATAAAAATAATATAAAAATTAAAAATAATAATAATAATAATAATAAAATAATAATGTCTTTATTTCTGAGTAGGCTCAGGCCGTAAGGCCTGCTCTTCCACCTAACGAAATATTTACATTTACATAATTACAATTGAGGCATTCAGGAAATATGATAACTGACATTTACGTTACTTACGAAATTGCAATGATCGTAGTAGCTAACGGTGATGGCTACGCATAACTAATGAAAAAGAGGTGAAGATTTCATGTCAATTTCATGATTCTAAGCTAACATAAATTAAATAAACCCATGATTCTAGTATAAGAGGGGGGTAAATCAATTTCCCTTTAAAAATGCCAAAAATTCCCCTATATCCCAAATGCCTCAACTGTAACAAATTTGAAGGAGGCAAATTTTACATTTATTCTGGGATGCAAGACTAGTCACCCCGGCATACGCCTTAAGGGGATTGAGTAAACCAGGAAAACCTCAATCGGGATGAGGTTAGGCAACCAAGAGAAGAAAATACGAGATTAAAGGAAAAGTGAAAAGGCAGAATGAAGAATAGAGGAGTTGGGAAAATGAATTAGGAAAACTGGGAAAAGTGGGAGAGGGAAAGATAATATTATAACATTATTCATGTACATAAATGCAGTTTTTGAGGTGGCTGTACAGTTGGCTAAATTTACAAGATACTTGAACAGAGAAAAAAGGAACAGAAAGCAGGCAAGTGAACAGATAAACACAAGTAGCACAAAAATATTATACTATACAGTGTGAAAATGCATGAAAGTCTTATTATCTAATATGTATTATACTTGTTTTGGGGCATTTGATTGACAGGAAGATATGTTAGGCTTTCAGCGATAGCGAAAGAGGAAAATACAGAGAAGAGCTTGAGTCTATAAAATGTAATCGAATTTGATCAGTGATGATTGCGGGGGTGTTTAATTAGGTGGAAATGGAATAGGGCGTTATTTCTAGTTAGTCGTTTTGATTCAGTCACTAAGTTGGTTTAAATTTTCAAACCAAAAATTTGTTTTAGATATGTGGGTAGAGAGTTCATATTCTAATTTACAGTGACAGTAAATGACTTACTGTAGGATACCGTGTTGTCCCGGGGGTATGCATAGAATCGGAGGAACGTGATGTCCAGCCAGCATTTTAAAGTTGTGCGATAAGTGCGTTTGATATATTATTCAAAATTTATGGAGTAGGAGGAGTCTTTTAAAGTTCTCCTTTTTCGATTGAGAATTTTGATGGACGTAAAAGTCCGGTACATGATCGTATCTCCTAAGATCGAATATGAAACGGATGCATGCATTTTGTGCTTGTAATTTGCGTTGTTGTTTCACCTTAAGTCCGCGAAGAAATCGCAATAATCGAAGTAAGGCATTATGAATTTACTGGCTATGCGGGTGTTAATAAGTAGTTCTCTGACACGTTTTAAGGAATGGAGGCCCGAAAACTTTTGGCAAATCTTACCTCTTGCGTGGTCCAGCAAAGTGTGTTGTCTATATATATTCCTAAGTTCTTTCATCACTACACCAGGGGACAGGAGAGTTCCCAATGCAATTTCCGGTAGGGAGATTTCTCAACTTGTTCAAAGGTTGGAGAGCCTATCACTAACACTGACTTCATTGGTTTTAAATAGGAGACCAAGGGATTCTGCCCATTTATTGAGAGAATTTAAATCATGGTTTTTTCTGGCTAATGGTTTAACCCGATGGGATCCCCCAAAGATCTGAAGGTCGTCAGGTACATTTTGTGTTCACAGTAACTGAGGCATTGTCCTACGTCATTTACAAAAATTAAAATGAAGGGTCCTAGAACTGTTCCCGGCAATACACGGAAGTTTAACAGAGATTGCTTTTCATCGATACAACAATTTGTTGTCGATTTAAAAGATATTGAGAAAACCCATCTTATTGTGGGTTTAGCGAAACCCCAATATTTTAATTTTTTAAACAGAATTTCGTGATCGCCCGAATCAAATGCTTTACTAAATCTAGAGAAAGTATTGTTATTTTGGTTTTGTCAATGGAGGATCTAGTTTCCCGATAAATTTAAGAGAAGTTCCTTGGTTTCTGCCTGATCGGAAGCCGTATTGTTGATCACATATCGATTTTGTTTTGAGGATTATAAGTTTATAATTTGGCGTCGCGCAACTTTTTCCAGAATTTTTGAGATTGTAGGTAGAATGCTATTGGCCTGTATTCTGAGGGATTGTGTAGTTTTAGGAGAGGTGAAAAATCGGTTTTCCATGAGTTTGGGTACGTTCCACTTACTAGAGAAAGTTTATTATGTCAGTTACAATGGGATATATAATCTGGCATGAGTTTGTAATTTGGCTTTTTATGTTATCTGTCCCTGCGGCGTTTGATTTGAGGCTCTGAATTTTTAAAATGTCATAATGATTTGTAGATGCAAAAAGAATTCTTCCTGAGTGTTTCCAAAACGCCCGGAAGGTTGAAGAGTTTTGCTTCTAGAAATAGTCGAAGTGAGGAGCCTTGTTAGCAAAATGCTGTTAAGAGGTCAAGAGATGCACCAATTTGCGTTGGGGTTCGGATTTGGGTAAATCTAAAAAGTGCAGCATTTCCATATTTTAATCTCTGGTGCCAAGAATACTGATAATATTTAACTTTGTTTTCCCTAAATTTTTGGTTACAAGATTTCTCAGTTTCTTGTATGGTCTCTGCATGTTTCACTTTGTGTTACGAAATACATTAAAGGCGGCATCTCTTAACATTAACGCACGTATTTCATCCAACCGGGGAGGGAGGTCGTGTTGCGAGCTTTCTAATTGGTATGTGCCTATCAAGAAGTTCTGCATAGAAACGTGAAGGTATTTACTTCTGTCTATACAATTTTTTTTGGTTGAAAAGGTGCCAAGGGAAAATAAACCCGTCGAGGTAAATGTCCGAATTGAAGCCTTATAATCACGGTACTTAAAATAGTTGGGCGTATATTTCGGCATTTCATTTAAATGATAGGTATCAAGGTCGTGTTAGATACCCGGGGAACGGGCATCTGCCCATGTTGATTTACTTTCGAAATTTGATACGATCATGTAATCCAGTGTCAGCGGCAGTTGATGAGTAGGATTTAGCGGCAGAATCGCAAGGTTCATTTCCGAAAAGAAACGCTTGAAATTCTCGGCAGATTGTAATGGTGTGGAGATTGCAATTAAAATCGCCCATCAATATTATTTTTCTTTTTGTTCGGAAAGATCCAATCTGCCCATGACCTCAATTTCCCAGTTTTAGGTGGACAGTACATACGCAAGGCACATTTTTTTAAAAATCGAGACTTCAATGAAGAGGTATTCATTAAATTGATTGACTTCTGTCTACTGAAGATACGATATACTTTGAGCAAGATCATCTCGAATATAGATACCGACACCTCCTCCTCGTGATGACACTTGGATTCCGTCGGTTCTTGAAAACGGTAACCCGGAAGTGAAAAAAGAGACGATAAGAGACGCCTTCAACCACGTTTCCTAACAAGGAGTGCATTAAAATGGTGTAGTGAAACTAGCTTCAACTTCATCGATATGGCAATAGAGGGGCCTGCATTTATGTGTCCTACATAAAATGATCGCGAAGGGGTATTGATATATTTTTATAGGGACTAGTGGCGTCAGCAATGGCTGCGTATCTAGTTCTGGGACAAGCATAAAGGGTTTGGGTTTTAATTATGTTACCTGTTAGTGACGTCATGCCTTTAGAAAGGGGCGTTAAGAAAGAGTATAAATAGTCTTGAAGAATGAAAGAATCTTGGGAAAAACCAAGAATGCGTTTAGCTGTGGTTAGAAAGGTGGGTTGTAGGGAGGGCGCTCCTCGCTAAGCGGCTACAGCCAGATCGGCCTTTTTCTGCACGCGGGCCCGGCCACTACCTGTTTTATGACAATTGTTCCGTCTTCTTCACACGTTCCTCAGGTCGAAGCGAGCAATGCTTCATTCAGCAGGTCCAGGCGGGCTTTTTTTGAGGTCTTCCCGAATGGTCACGCCGAACCTTCAAATTTTTCTTGCGCGGAAGACCTCCGGCGCCTCCTGTAACTAACAAATTTTACGATGAGTGGACGAGAATTCCAGGATCTTTGGGCTACTCTGTGGCAATATCATTGCGATCAGTTCAATTATCTTTTGCTACGTCGACTACAGCTGGTCTGGATCTTCTTTATCATGTTCCTTATCCCGAAGATCCGAAGGAGTTTCGCGCGGTACATTTCTAGTTGATCGGTTTTCGCTTCCAGCTCGGCCTTTAAGATTTTTTATTTCGCGTCCGTTCTCAAGTTCCCCGCCAGATCATTAATTAAATTTGTGTTGAACGCATGCCTCCTCTAACTTCGTAGCGACCATTCCGGTGAGAACGGACGCCAAGGACTCGAGGGAAAACAGGACATCACCACCTCATGCAATGCCTATTCAACTCTACATTGATACTGGCCGAGCTAGAGTTGGATCTGTTAGTCCTGCCATGATGATGAAAGTGGAAAGTAAAGTAATAAATTGAAACAGGCGAATATAATTAAAATGAGAGAGAATTGACGAAAAAAATTCAGAGGGGAAAACTGAACACTGGTAAATTTGATGAGAAGAAATAAGTCAAAGATAGAATACTATGTAAAAAACCCAAAATAAAATAGAAAGTAGCAAAGAATAAAGAAAAACACCAATAAAAGAAACAACACTTATCTTTCATCCTTTCGCTGCGACGATACGCCGTTTCAGTACACAAGCCTTTTACCACCTCGGAAACTACACTGCCCTAAGCTCGGCGCCGGAGATGTTCCTGACGAGAGACATCCACAAATAGACCAATGTTGGTGATTACGGTGTGGTAGTTGAAGGGGGAACGTTCCGTTTTATCGCGGGAAGAAAGTTACAGGTGTATTTTGTTCATTTTAAGATATCTAATAGACAGAAATGTGGAATGGAGTCACATGCTTTTTTAAGAAAAGTATGTCATGCTAATATTTCGTGTTTTTGTTGTTGCTTGCAACTCAGTCATCATATCAATGTTCACTTTATCTTTTCAACTTTTGATACCTTTAGCATCCTTTCTATTCTTCTGTCATAATGTTTTTTTCCCCCTGATTTCATAGATCTTATTTGTGACAATGGATGTTATATACGGATATACTGGGGGAAAGGGAAGTAATTGAACGATAATTGGCCGGGGCTTCTGTTTGATGATCTTTATATATAACTGTTTTTCTTGAGCAAAAACGTGTTTTCAGAGTGGATGATGATGTCATTAGATTCTCGAATGCATTTGAATTTAGTGAATGATCGGAATTGTTTGTACCAAACGTTTTGTACATGATCAGGCCCGGGAAATTTTCCAATTCTATGTGTTTTCATGATTACTTCACACATGTTCTCGCTAATATGTGACAAGAGCATTACTCAAGATTTTTCATTTCATCATTTAATATTGTGCCATTTTTTTCATGTTGCTTAGATACATCCCAAATATTGGACCAGAAATTAAAATTTGTTGTTCAGTTGGGCGACACTTTTATTTATGTTATTTTCATTGATCTTATTACTGATGGTTTTGAGTCTTCCAGAATTGTCTTTGGTCTTGAAACTCTGCAGTTTGTTTTCAAGAATGATAGCATTTTGAACTTAAACCTTTTAGAATACACAGTTAGTTGTTGAGTGTTTGTCAAGGACCTCTGTAAACATATAATGTGACACCTGTTTCTTTCCAGAACTGATGATCTCTTGCACCCATTTTGGTCCATCTCCCAGTTTCCGGTGTTAACACCATTTTGATATTGTATAAGTTTTCCAATATTCGGTCTCAAATTTAAAAAAATATTTAACGTGAATGTCATTGAGGGGATTAAAGATAAACATATAGATCATTTTACAAATTACAATATACAATTTCGAACCATATTATTATAAAAAAAGTAAGTGGAAAAGAGTAGTGTGGAACAATTTCCTTTACCGCCAACGCCCTAGGTCCAGAGTGAGGAGACGCTACAGATGCTGATAATAACATTGTGCGATGGGAGTTGATAATTGCTTACGCTGGCGATCTCCTTGTCGGCATCGGCCTTGAAGGATTTTGGGAGGAATACCAATTTGCTTTTTCCTCTGAACCACGCACCTTAATTTTTTTTAATACGGCTGATTAAAAGAACATGTTCAATTAATTTTGACAGTTTTGAATGAATTATTTAGGATGTTTGATGTTTTATTTTCATTTTATATTAGTTGTTGGTTCAAATGTACATTTAATGAGTGAAGATTCTTTTGTAGGGGACCCCTTGAAGAGTCCCTCTTGTTTTTTAATCTTTGCGTCTTTCACGCAAAAAACCTTTTCCTCTTCAGCCCTTTCTTTACTATTGAGCGCCTATACATTGGGGTAAACTGATGCATTTCACTCTTTTGGCGAGGGCTGGCCCTTGTTACCAGGGTTCCCAGACAGTTCACTTATCCGGGAATCCGTGGTGTATAGAATCACGAACTTTCGTGGCTTCACGGAGAGTAGTTCAGCATTTCGATATCGCCGCTGACCGCTAGCAGTGGGGCCCGTTCAAGCGACCCACCACATAAACTTTCTAAATCGGAATCGCAACTGTTCCAGATATTTCAAACACAGATTAAGCCGCTTTTCAAAAGGCAATTCAAAATTATCGTCCAATTCTCTTTTTACGGTTTTGTAAATATTAGAGACGTTTTACGTACCATTCATAACCTTTCAGTAAACACGAAGCGTTTCCAGATTTCCAAAAAGGATTAAGAAAATTACAAAATACTAAACAGCCATATTTTCTTTCTTAAAGATGTTTCTTTATCCATGGATCCCAAAAAAGCACCTCTTGGGAAAATATTTCGACTTATTAAATGCTTTGACGTCATTGATCAACACATTTCACTTCTAAATTTCCTGATGGAATTTGTGGATTGTTCTAGATTCGTTGTTTGCGTAACAACGGTCTCAGTAGATAAAATGTTCTGGAATGATGGAACTTTTATACCACCTTCCATACATTTTCCAATTGACATTGAGTCCTGTGAATCGATTTTAGGTCCTATTCTTTCCTACTATAGTAAACGAAATGCCCTCGACGATTCGAAATGGAAAACATTTCTTTGGTGAATAAATATTCTTGCAATAAAGAAACGTAAATAGTACACTATCAAATTTTCAAATTGGTTCCGTAATAACGTTCGTAATAAAAATTAATAGTAAATGAAAAGAAAACGGTTTCAATGCAGTGTTCCATTTCAAATAAACAATTCTGACTCCATTGAAAATGAACGCGGCCCCGACTGATGTTAAAGGGAAAAAATGTTTTGGTTCTCAATTCAGTGAAACCTCAAATGGAAGATCAAAAATTAATTGAACATAAAATTAAGTTTATTATATTACGCGTTCAGAATTCTTTCAGATTCAGTCAGTCTTCTACTGCTCTTTTTAGTACATTTCTACAAAGTTTATTCTCGCCTGGGAAAATGACATAATATTCTGGGGAAAAACATCTTTAGTTCCCAGACTTTTAGATTACAAAAAGAATTGTACGAATAATAGTAAATGCAACCATGTGGTTCTTGTGTTCTCTTTATTAATCAAGGAATTTACCTATTCTTGATTTACGAATGTCTGTTTTTGTCAAAAATACTTTAAGGGTGGGGAAAGTATTTCAGTAAAAAACCGATGTCTATAACTATACCAATTGAGTAGTAATCATTTTCATCAGGTGTCAGTATCAGCTCACTACAAAAATCCACATACAATACATGAACATTATTTTACAACACATTGCCAGATGACATTAAACGATTAAAAATGATAGAAAGTTTAAGACCCAGTTAAATATATTCTGCTTTTGTTTCTGCCTCATTTACTCTCAGGCTGTTAGTTTCCCCGATCCTTTGAGCGAATACTGAGACGTCCCCTTGTTAGGCTTCTGACATAAATCTTGATCCCGGGAAGTTGATAAGTCATAAACTCTTAATTTTACATGATAGCAAAACAAAGTTTAAATGAATTAAATAAAGGATTAATGATATTTAAAAGAAGGTGATGTTCAAACAAAACTATTGTTGTCTAAGTTTTGCTGAATATCATTAATCCATTATTTATAGTATTAGTTTCAAGTCTTTTTGCCCGTGTAAAATTAGGTTGTTTTGACTAGCTTTGACTAATACTTTGGTGAGCTTATTCACCGAGTCAAAGAAATGTAACTTCACTATCTGTGCACGTCTTCTAGAATTCAGGGAAATACAGTTATTCAAATTATCGATCTCTATGTTTGGCAGGAAGTATTACTCCTTCACGAAGGACATAATGAGGGATAAGAGCCCAAATCTATAGCTGATTTACCCTTGAAAATATATTTTATTACATAGAAGAATATTTTGTTAACAATCCTTGTAAAAACGCTCATTTATTCTGCATTCAAAACTCAACTTTTATTGTAGCGCATAACATTCGCCATAAAAGGTAAATACTGGCTACGAGCAATTTCAGGCAAAAGGAAGTAGGCTACGACAGGGGGCAGCATGAAGGGACGCCTCCTGAACAAAGGGAGGCTATATTAGGGCGGAAAACCCGGGGAGCTTCGACGGCGTTGCCACGGGCCAGATTTGTGAACCCCATAGTTCGGCTCTCTGTAAACGCGGCTGGCGGAAGCGGCGAGATGACGCAGTTCCGTCAGCCGCCAAGGGTATAAATCGCACCCGCACACGACTCGTTTTTCTGATTCTCGAGCTCTTGTGGATGTGGGGAGGAGCGCGGCACGTGGCACGTGGGGAGGCTATGGGGCAAAGGGGTCTGGAGCCGGCGTGAATTCGTCGAGATTTAGAGCAAGGTGCATCACACCGGGGGAGTGAATCTTATCAGGCAAGCGTTGTGGTGACCAGTGAAGTTCCTCTTAGAAACAGGCTGTAGATATTGAAACAGTAGATTGGTGTCGGAGAATATCTTTAATAAATATAAATATTACACTGTTCACGTCTGTTATTCATTGCTGGGGAAATGACACAGTCTATGGCTTAAGGTAGGGATGCCAGAATGAAGAACATCCCAGAATAACTTCTCCCAAAGCACGTCACACGGTTTTAACTGTTTTGACGTTAAACAAATAAATCGTTAGGATCCAATATTTTCTTCCGTTTTACAGGTTTCCGGCTTATTCAGATTTGCAATAAAATCTGCAATTCAGAAAAAATAATCGTTCGAAGATGAAATTGTGGAATGAGTAGACAGAATACAATATCACAGCAACAGTGGGTGTAAATATTGTTTATGTCACCTAAAAACTACATTTCAAAGAAAGGGAAGACAAAGAAAATTGCATACAGAAACACATCACGAAGTCAAAGTAACAAAGAATTTTATAAAATAAAAAAAATATTATTTTCTTAATATTTGTAGAACAGATGAATTCTTTGACGAAGTCTTTAACTATTTCAGGTTCTCGAGATTATTGGGCAACCACCAATATTTCTGTAATCAGCAAAGTATCGAAAATATTGCCAAATGATTCCAAATTTGTGTTTTAAATTTGAATGAACCAATAAAGGAAATAAAGAATTTTAAAGATAACTTAGTTTTAATTTATTGGTTTAAACTCTAGAACGGCAGAGGGGTCAAAATGACACTACATCAGTTGTTTCTTCAATACTAAATTCAGTTTTAAGGTTTTCTTTCAAACATTGTGACTTTTTCTATTTTTTTATTACCTGTATGATGAAATAGTTGGAATATATAAAATATTGTTTTTATTGTTTTATTATGTGATACCCCTAGAACAGTGGGAGAATCGTTTTGGGCACCGTAATATTTCATTTGTAAAACTACCATATTCTGAACTTGGTTGGTATTGGTTCGTCTAATCGTTTCATTATCATGAATATACTAGAGTATCGAATCTTAGAAGATATCCCTTTTCCAGGAATGGTGCGATATCTATTCGTCAAAAAACTATGACGTCCTATAATGCTACAAATATGGTGAATCGTAGTAGACCAAATGTCTCGTAAATATGCCCCAAATCAGCATCAAGAGATGACCGTTGCATGTTTTCCAAATATAGAAACATAGGGCAATCAATGTTTGATTATGAACTAATGAAACATGAAAAGGAAGAAGTTCATTCTTCAACTGTCTAGTGAACTGAAGGGAGGGGTTTTTTCAGAAAAGTACACAAAGGAGAAGGAGAGGCTGTAGTGCCGCGGCCACCAAAAAGGGAAAAGAAGTGCCAGATCAGCTTATGCACAGGTAACGAAACCAGCGATTTGTGTAGAACTGTCATAAAGCCATTTGTGGAAAAATGGCAAAAAATTAAAAATCAGATGCAAAAATGCTTTTGGGATGTTTAAGATGCTTTTAAATGTGTAAGATAAATACTCTCACCAAAATTGCTTTATTTTGGAAAACAATTGAATTTCAATAATCGTATTCATGGTGTCAAATGGACCCTTCCCACTGTTCTAGGTATATAAGATTCCGTGGTTCTAGTTTTAAACAATCTTGAAGGGCATCTGCCGGAAAAATGTTAGGGTTTCCCTTTATTTGAAACTTCATTTGCATTTTAAATTTTATTCAGAAGATTGGGACAACCTTTTGTGTGTCAAATGCCTCTATGTCATTCAGGCAATTGACCGTCGAGGAACATCTTCATTCTTAACTCTTGTCACTTACTCCCTGACATGCGCCGTCAACTGCATGTGCTTTTGCTTCCTGCAGCAGATCAATCGCCTCCCCCAAACCCCTTTTACATAGAGGAATATCACCATAAAATGTCATAAAATGTATTATCACCATGTATTGTCGCCATCAAAATGTATTAAATGATCTGCACTAACATCAATACTGCACTTTGACAAAAATCAGAAATTTCATCGTTATTTTCTTCCACAAAACTCTGTTTCCGTGTAAAAACCCTTTATGGGAAAAGTCTCACCCTGTCTCAGGAGGATATTGTCCTCTTTTTGTTGTGAACTCCAGTAAACGGGCAAAGAGTTCAGATTGAGATTTCTAAGCCAGGGCGAGCCGATTGCCATGACAATGAGGGGTTTGATTTCCTTTCCATATTGGCACACAGAAAAACAGTCTTTCTTCCCATTTTCCTCCTACACATTTATCACCTTTACAACAAGGATTTCTGCTAATATTCTGAAAAGAAGTCCAGTTTCTTTTCCGTTGAAAATGTTTTTTTCTTCGTATCCTTTAACGATTTTGGAATTTTTGCTTCCATGGTTCACAGTTTTTACGTCAATATCTTTCGCCCACTACAAACTTTATTACAAACAATATTGTGGCGCAATCTGAAGCTCTCAAGACAGCCATTCGATGCTTTAAATTCCGTTTTCCTCATTTCTGGATCAATTGCTTCTGTTCAATCATCGACCAAAATTGGCATCCCCTTTTGCTTTGTCCAAGGTCGCACAGGGGCACCAAACCAAGTCTGGGGGTAGCCGCTTGCACCGTGCTCTTCCCAGCAGGTCCATCGGCAGAGGAGCAAATTGCGTCATCTATCATCAATAAACCAGAAAAAAAGGACCCAATTTACACAATTCGACTGCTTTTACTTGTGTTAATTTTTTTTTGAACAAATTTTTCATTTCTTTTGTAAATAATAAAAATGTACATGTTCCTGGAGTTTTTCTATGTTCTGCAATGCAGAAGCATTCTCTGTGAATTAATTATTTCAAACCAACTTTGAGTGCTTATTGGCTCAGCCATTCAGAATATCCAAATAGATTATTAGACAAAATATGTTTAAAATTGTTTTAAGAGCTTATTTTCGAATATATATATATATTTTTTCCCTGAACCCGATATATTGTTCACCTTATAACTTCAAAAATATTAATTTATTACAATAATTGCTAAAATTAAGATCATTTTGTAGGAAATTATTTCTACATTAATTTTGTGTATGACAATTTTCTGAAGAGTTGATAGTTACATAATATGCACAAAACTTAGAAACACCCCCTTACTCGTCCCCACCCTCTTATTTCTTTACCCCATTCTCCAGGATTTTTAGTATACGTGCTGTAGATACCAATGAACAATCGCGCCAGATTTCAAAATTTGGGGATTTATTTTATGTTTTGTCTATTTTGACTGGGCTACTAGTTTTCCCTATCATCCGCCCCAAAGTTTCACTATGTAACGATTCATGCAACAACTTCCTACGCCGTATCACAAATCATTCACCTTGCCCGACAGCCCCAATTTGTGATTTGTTTTTCCGTTCTTCACGTCCCGGAGACCCCGTTTTCATTATCGTGTATGTTCGTGAAACCCTTCCTTTCGCGTTCCGTTTCCCCGGGTAGCGCACTCCTCTACGAACGCGCTCCTCGCCCGCCGATTCAAATGACGTTTTTTCGCTCATAATCAACCCTGACTAAAACGTATACGTCTTAATATAAACTATGCTGAAAAACCCATTATAAAAATGTTATTTTATTGAAATTGTATTGTATTGACATAATTTGATGTGAGTTTCCGATAACATCTATAGAATTATTGAATATGATAATTTGGGAAAAGAATATATGATCCCGAAAGACGTTAAAATTGAAACACGCTATATTTATATAATCATTAGATATCCTTATTTCATCGACAGCCTTTTTGCGGCTTATGTACATATATATTCACATTTCAAATTTCCGCCAGAATTTGTCTCCAAACCTAAAACTTTAATTCAATATGACACAGGAGGAAACTCCGGAGCTACCTTTTCGTACACAATTGTCTGTCCAATAATATTTAGTAATATGAAGTGAGCGCTTCCGCCTCTGCGTTACCACCCGTGGCCGCCTCCAATGCCACATGCCGTCCCTATAAGAGAAGTTGATTACTATTTGCATAGGGAAGGAAAAGGACAGGCAACGCTAGAGTTGTGGGGGGATGACTTTTTAAATGACATTGAGCAACCCACTTTTATTTTCCCTGTAAAACAATAAAATATAGCTGTCATCTGCTATGCTTTTCCTCTTTGTGCAGAATTTCGATTTAGTTATTGTCTTTTAAGTCAATTGTATTAGTTTTGAACTTACGCTCTGTTTACCTCCACAGAATTTGAACATCGCATATGATGCATTTCTGCATTGTTATCATTTTTTTGTGGAATAACTATATATATAGCTATATCATGGCATGTTAAAAGTGTGGCGTGAATATTTGATATCGGGTAAAGAATCTTTATTCTCCGAATACTATGGACACGATAAAATCGCTTTTAAAAGCTTATTGCAATGGTAGCGCTAGAAACTGATTTTGAGTATTGAACAAGAAAATATCTTCGAGAAAAGAGCAGGCAACGCTTTATTCTGTATGCATATGTGAACCTACAATCAAACATTGGTATTTCAGGAATAACATTTAATTGAAAGAACTTCAGATTTTACGTAAATAAGAATTGTTTATTACCCTATCATTGTCGGTCAATAGAATGACGTCATCGGTCACGTTAGTGCGCAGGTGCGCTGGTGCCAAGATTTCTCTGATTGTTATTTTTAATCTCAACTCACGTAGTCAACCGTGAAGACGCCACGATTTTGTATTGATACGTGGTCGCTGATGGCAGTAGAGCTTTCCAGGATTGTTGGAGTGATTTTTTTCTACAACGTCGAATGTCGGGGGAAATACACGAGTTGTATCGAAGCTGCAGCAACTAAGCGCCATCGGGTGAGCGTTTGGTTAACTTCCGTACAGCGGTATGAGGTACTAACGAAGTGTGAAGAATCTATATGCCCCATACAGTGTTTTTCTGCGTCTAGGCTCTGTCGTTGGGGTTTTCCCAAGTTTGATTTGGCTGTGTGAAGACTACAGAAGGTTCCATTGTGTATTGTTTTTATTGTAAACACAGTAGGGGTTTTTATTCTCTGCACTGCCTGATGGGGAAAGACGTAAAGTAGTAGCGTTTCTCGGATACGCTACTTGGCAAATGTCACATCGGAGCACCTGCAGATGTGGTAAGCAAACAATTTCTCATTTGCTACTGGTTAGACTTTTATTATATTTTGCGGGAGTTTCTGAGTTGTCAAATGTCTTATAAGGGAGACTTGTTGACTGTATATTTGAAATAAAGTATTTAATACCGCACACCATTTTCACCTGTCCGGAAGTTCGATTCTTGTGTTGACACATTGAGCTTGTTCCGTGTGGATTACCAAAGTTGTATAGCGACGATTGTAAATACTCTTGGAAACCAGTCTCCCATCTGAGGTAAAAAAAATTAGTTTGCTATTTCAAAATTCCTTGCAAAAAGTATAATTGATTCTGTAGTTGTATGAAGAAATTTGATGACCTTAGTTTGGAAAAAGAAAGGTCTTGGCCTACCATTTTATTGATCTTTTGTACTTTCAAAATGAGTAGGTTAGTTTTAGTTAACACCAAATTTTCTTTTAAATTTGGATCCAGCAATCAGGAACATTTTTTTTTTTTTATTTTTTTGTTAATTTGAATCATCAATTTAGAGATGCATTTCTTTAAAATTTTGTAATGCTATAAATTATAATGCATTTTTTTTTCTGTTTATGTTAACATCAAAAAAAAAATAAATTAATTAAAATATGCAGAAGGTTGCATATATTCAGATAGAGATTTTGTAAATTTGCAGTAAATGCGTTGTTTGTGTTTGATGAATAATTGTATTCATTGAATAATTCTTATCATACTTCACCAATTGCTAGTAATATTAGTGTAAAAAAGATAAAGTGTGTTAAGAGCTAGTTGTTTTTTTAAATCTGTACCATTCAGATTTCCTGTAATTAAGATCAATTTGCTATTTATAATTGTGCAACGAATGAAAATGATTTAATATAAAGAAAAATGATCGCATTGATTAACAGATAAGCAAAAAAGGACATAATTGTGTCTCCAGGTGAATTAGTTCAGTTAACATTTTAAAAATGTATAAATTTTTACAAGCTCTTTGTATTGTAGAGTTCAAATCTCTGAGATATTGTGATAGTAAAGCAAGAGAAATTTCACCAAATTTGAAAGTGCTTTATGCGTCAATGAATCTTGAAGGCATTGGATTCCTTATGATATAAAGATGATCTGTTGTCCGACTTTGAATAAACGGGGCAAGTTGTTTTTAAAGATATTTCCCACTATAATAGAAAAATTGTTAACAAAGACTTTTTGACCCCAAGAATGTATTACGTGTTGAATTTTTCACTTCAATGTAAGTGTTTTCAATTTGTTTAAATGTTTTTTTGTGTTAAATGAGTTTGAGAATTGAATAAATGGTTTAGATGTAAGAAGGAAATGAGTGAATGTCCCCGTGCTGATTTTTAAAAAATGCAAGATTTGTTTTAATTTTCATTCTTTTGTATTCAATCTTTCTACATGCAAAACACTTGTCTGTGAATGTTGATTTGAAGTTAAAATTTCAAAAAATTTTATGAAGAAAGAGAATAATGAAATTAAAATCTTATGTTGGCAGAAGTAGTATAATACTGAAATAATTTCAATTTGTTGTTGTTTTTTTTTCTATTTAGTACTTTGATTTATAAAATTGTAGTGATTTCTTGTAGTTGTCTTGTGTTCAAAATTCAGAAATTAATTGCATGTTTTAAATATGTGTTTTTAATTACTTCCTTTCATAAGAGTTATAAATGAAAATATTTTCATTAGCCCTTTTTGATAAGAAAATTGACATATTTCATCCTTAGAATGACTTGATTCTGTTTGGACATTTTTTGAGAAAATTATGTTTTGACTTGCTTGAACTTTCTCCTGTCAGATATTCAACATATTTAAAAAAAACTTTCATACCCAACTTGCACAAAATTTTGTAAGAACAAAAAATGACATAGCATTTTTGAATCGTTATTAGCTGCCTCAAACTTTTGAATTAGTTCAGAGGAATTTGTTGATTCTACTATTTTATGAATTTCACTATCTTGATCTTATTTTGACTGGTTGTTAAATAATTCATATAGTACATAAGAGAATAAATTGTTGTATATATCTTACAAAATGCACTTTTCATGCATTTTGTTATTTTCCATTATTGATATTGATAGGTCTGATGCATGTGTGTAATTGTACCTACCACTTTCCCTTTAAATT
>CAXIVR010000637.1:0-34381 GCA_964035755.1 Teleogryllus oceanicus
GTCGTCTCCCCCCGCCGCCTCGTCGCCGCCGCCGCCGCCGCCGCCGCCGTCGTCGCGTCCCCTCCTCTCCGCCACTGTCCCCGCCCCCCCTCCGCCAGCACCAATGCCCAGTTCCCTCGCGCGCAGTCCAGCTCGCGGACAAGACCTGTCGCGGGCGAAATTTTGCACCGCGGAAATTGGCTTTTTTTATTGTAAATTTATCGTTTGTGACAATACCAACCCAAGGCCCCCGCAGGTGGGGATGAGATTGACATATCCCGTTCATCTCAAGCGAGCGCCCCAACTCCAGGAAATGCTCGAAGGTACGAAAATTCCGCCGAGTTCAGAAAAACTCGAGCAATTAATCATGAAGAGAATTTTAAAAATTTAAGTCCAAAGTTTATGTTTTGATGTGAACCCCCCGGGAAATCAATCATCTTAAAAGAATCTGAAAGAAAAAAATCCATTATTTATAAGGTTTATTCGTAATTGGGTTTAACAGGTACCAATGAATAATTTTTTAACCCTTAATTTTCTTAAAGGTAATACTTTACAGTTAAACTGTGATCTCATCCCATGAGGGTTTTGAAAACCTAAATTTTGTTGAAAGAGCAAAGTTTTGCCTCAGGGGATCTGGAAAAATTATGTTTTATGCAACAATTTTTCTCTTTTTAAAACTTTTTTGTTTTTTAAGAGAACCACTTGTCCCCCGGTTTCTTCTATAAAAAATGGCATCTACATTAAATTTAGGCTTTTGGACACCTCATTCCCTCTGAGCTTCGATTTGAGTTTTAGGTCAATTTAAAATATTTTAAATCTGTATTCGAGGAGCAGCGGCTGGGACTTAACGGGTTCGCTGGCCAAAGGGTGTCGAGGGGAATACCCTCAGGGTTCCCCTTAGATTCTTTGGAAAAGGGTTAAATTACGATCCACCCCCCTGTGACCCCCCGGCTGTTCCCTTCCCCAACCCTATAAAAAGCATGGCGTCTCCCCAGCTCCCCTTTGTTCTTTTCTTTCTGCAACCCCAGTGATGTAGTTTTTGATTTTTTTTCGTGAGCCCGGCCCCTTCAAGTCGTAAAATTAATCAATTTTGAAATAGTATTTTTTTGTAAAAGGACGTTTTAAATGAATGCCCCCTTTTCTTACCAAGATTTGTTTACAATAGTTACAATAATCTTTTATGAAGACAATAATATTTTTTCCCTTTTTCGTCAGTGATGCCTGAGCCATGTTTTTTTTTTTTATTTTTGGGCCCCTTTGAACCAAACAATATATTTAAAATTATGAAAATGTATTTAATTTGTTGATAGGGTTAAAGGGTTTCTTTGAAATAAATTTGATTTTAAAGAAATGTTAATGATTTGCTAATTTTATGTTGTTTGCACCGTTTACAAAATGTTATTTGTTTTATGTCATGCCCTCTGATTGGGAGGAGGTTCAAATGTTTCTCGCCAAAATGTTTTTAAAGTTGCATTTCCCTCCCAGGGAAAGACGGCCGGCCGCTTTTTGGTTTATGGAAGGTGCCCCCGCTGGAATCGGCGCTTGGCCGCATTCGGCACACGGAGACACGAAAAGGGCGTTTCTTGGCCCGTGCGGGAGCTCGAACCGGGCCCGGTTGCCCTCAGGGGCCCGGGGGAAAAAAGTCGGGTGGGCTCGCTGTCCCGGCACGGGGCGATGGGGTCCCTTTCCGACCTTGTGGATGTTTATCGGCGTCGTGTCAGGAAATCTTTTCAGCGGAGCGGGCGGCGCTTATGTACCCTCACTCGCTTACCCTAAACTTCTGCATTCTTGTTGTATAGTTACGAAAGGTATAGTAAAAAACCATTTCCCAAAATTTTTTATTATCCTCCCATGAAAATTTTTTCCCTTCATACGTGTTTTGTTTACCACGAATTTATGGAAAAAAAGGCCAAAACCGCTTCTTTAAAATTTGTTTATGTACGTTTCATCTACCTCGTCCCAAATTTGGGGACCAGGAGATTAAAGAAGTTTGTAATTTTTCCGATGTTGTTGATGCGCATAAGTTAGTGTTCACCGTTATAAGGTTTTGTTTAATTTTCAGCTTCCCCGCCCCAAATGGGTTTTTCGAGAGGTCGACTGAAATTATTAACTTGTATGTCCGGGGATTTTTCGGCCCTTTTTTCATGGGAGACGGCCTCGACCGTCCCTTTATTCTTTTTTGTAAATTGTAATTTGTTTTTTTTCCCGCAGCTGTTTTTCAACCTCGCTCAGGAAAAAAAATATATTTAAAAATTTTTTATGCAATAAAAGTTTTTGTTGAAAGTTATTTGATTGTCTATTCTGATTTTAATCCTATAAAGTTTGATACCTTTTTATTAAAAAAATGGGGGGTCCCTTTGAAAAGTTCAAGTGTGACGACAATCTTTTTTAATTTCGATAGCTTAGAAGCTTTGTGTTGCTTTAAATTTTTTTTAGAAATGATGGTCAGTTGCTATATTTTAGGAAAAATTTTTGTTATTAATGTGTGTTTTAACACCGACCGTCAAAGTAAAATGTTGTAAATTTTGGGGCGCCAAGTTTGAGATTTAAAAGTATCGAATTTTTCCCAAAAACCGGACTGACCGATGGCTTTGGACATGACTCCAAATAAGTCAACCCCCTCGTGTGCAATCGTACTTGCCTAGACAATCCCATTTTCGGGAGAAAAGCAAATGCCCGGGCGGCATTATTGAATAAGTGTAGCGGATATCGTCACCTTGAATTTGTCGAAGCACCGGGGCGGAAGCCCCCCCCTTTGTTATGGCGGTTAAAAAAATTAATCAAGACAGAAAATTTTCCATTACCGAACATGGAAGGGAATCGAGACGGTGGCGGGGCCAAAATAATCACCACTCTAGATTTGCGAAAAGCTATTGGCAAATCAGTTAAACGCCAAGAGCTCAAGGCTGGCTGCATTTGTAACTAACTTTGGTACATATCGCCCTGCGATTGCCTTTGGCCTTAAGAACGCGCCATACCAATGCAGTAGAATGATGGCCGCTCTGTTAGCGCATGCAGCGAATATGCGGTACCGTATATGACGACATAGCCATATTCAGTAACTCGTGGAAGAGCATCTACAACCATCAAAACGTATTCTCGATTCTAAAGAGCAAAACTGCATGGAAACCTTAAATGTATGTTCATTGGGAATCGTTAAATACTTAGGTTACGTAGTAGGAAGCGGGAAATGCGCCCTGTAGAAGCTAAGTGCATGCAATTCGGGAGTTTCATTCCCAGATTCGCGAAATGTCAGCTCAGTTATCAGATTTGTTACGAGGTAAGGAACGCCAGGGGACAGTAAATTGGAATCCTGAATGTGAAGTGCATTTAATAAGTTGCGTGAAGCTTTATGTTGCGAACCAGTATTAAGAGCACCTGATTTCATGAACAATTTCAAATACTATGTGATGCAAGTGAAAGAGGAATAGGTGTAGTTTTAGCTCAGACAGACGAGAACAGCATTGAAAATCCGTTCTATATTTAAGTAGAAATTGACGGATGTGGAGAAAAATTTCAGTACGGTGAAGCAGTGTACGCAATTATTTGGATTGCAAAAATTGCGGTATTATCTGAACGAGGCAGGTGAAAATCAAGATCAGACCAAATCATAATCCATTAGTGTGGTTGCCATATTGTTCGGAACAATCCTAGATTATGAGATGGTCGTTAATGCTCAACTTATGACATCGAAATTTGCCACAAAGGAAAGAGTAATGGGAATGCCGACGCTTTAAGGCATTTTTTTCTGAACCTGAACGATCTCGTTGGAAAATTTGTTCATGGCTCCTTTATTTGTATAACATCACGTCAAGTTTTTCTTATTAAACTGTAAACGCTAGTCAAAATGGAATCGTGTAAAAGTATTTTCAAAAAACCATTAGTTGTTGAAATTTTTTCCTATTTATTGTAAATTTTCAACAAGAACTGGGGTACTTTTGGGGGAAATCCGCCTTCTGGGAGCCCCCCCGTCGGGACAATGGGGGGGGCCCCGCGGCGGCGGCTATCCACGCCGCCCATGTTCAAGCTGAAGCAAGGAAACCCTAACCACGAACCTAGTTGCCGATAAGGCACACGATTAGATGAATATTCTTCATAAACAAATAACAAATTGTGTTACGTGATTTCTTTATGAATCATAAAAACGCAAGATTCTATAAAAATGTTATAATATATCGTTTGATCAACATTTGGGGTATCTTTAAAAATGTGTTAAAATTGTATGAATCCATCAAGAAACAGTAAGATTTCTATGAAAATGTTATAAGAAATATTGTTTGTTCAAAATTTAGGGTATCATCGAAGATGGAAAAATGAAAAAAAATAGTCAAGAAACAAAATTAAATGAAAATGTTGTATATAAGAGTAAAATTTGGGTCAATTGAAAATTTATGTAGGAACAGGGTTGAGTGAGTAACGGACAGGTCAGTGAATAAAACTATTATTAGTTTTTAAAAAGGTCAATTTTATGGTCAGAAAAATTTTTTAAACTGTTTTTGGGTAATAAGGGTTAAAATTTGATACCACCAGGTACATGTGGGAAACAGGAAATTTGAAATTGTAACCGTCAAAGCTTTTTAAAATTTTTTTCCCGTTTTTTACCTGGGAAAAAATTCTCCCCCGGGGTAGAGGATAGGTCATAACTTGATCCCCGCTCCCAAAAGACAAGTTGAAGGTATGGGGGTGGGGGCCCAAAAAGGCCCCCCAACAAGGCCCCCTTCAGGAAAATCCAAAGGGGGGATGGCTTGGGGGTGGGCAAATTTCAACGGAAAAGCAGGGGCCCAAAACGATTGGGGGAAAAATGACGGGTCATTTACTTGAGCATATATGGGGGGTGGCAGGCCCTGGGGGTAACGTTTCTGGTTTCCTCGCGGACCACACCGCAAACTTGTCCGGCCCAAATCTGGCCGGAAGTGCTGTGGCCGTGTAGGTGTTCGGTCTCACACTTTAAGATGCGATACTTGGGTCAATTGGAGGAAAACCCGGTCCCATTTTCGTTGGGGGTTTGGGTAAAAAGGGGGCCCGGGAAGGGTTTTATAATTTTGTAATATTCTTAAAATAATATTCATTTCCATTATTAGGGGAAAAAATGTTGTTTAAAAAAATACTTGATCGGGGGTAGGGGGACTGGAAATATAGGGGCAACCGTAAAAGTCCCTCCACACCAAAGGGTTTTTTCAAAAAAATACTGGAAGTCTGTGCCATTGTTGCCCTGTTTTACTTCAGAAATGTTTTTTAGGTATTAATTTTTTTTTTCATACATCGTATGTCGTGGTAATGCGTTGTGGTTATAACTTCAAAAAAACGATTTCGTTATGTCAACGGTAATCACGATTCGGGGATGCCTGATAGCAAAAAAAAAGGCTTTTTTAAATCTTCCGTCGATGAAACCTGTTAGCGTCTAAACGGTGCGTACGATCTTCACCAAATTGAAGAAAACCATGTCAATCTGACTAGTTCCATCTTCGAATTTTAAAAACATTAACTTTTTGGGTATAGATAATGCTAAATTCACAGTATAAGATGGCAAACGCCACTATGATCTATTCTTTTGTTTTTCAAAAATTACAAAAATAACTTTGTTGACTAGTGTCTCCGTCAGAGAGATTTATTCACATTGGTGTATTTATGAGTATTCCTTTCATGTCATTCTTGAAATGTCAACGTTTAAATGCGTTTTAAATTTTTTTATTATTTACATATCAAAGATAACGAAAACAACCGTTTTCGAAGAAAATCTCAAAATTCGTATTTTCAAAACGTTACAACCCGATTTTCCTAAACTAGTCACATTTCTCCATACTTTCACAACGTATAGGCGGAATGGCACTATTTAACATGACGTAAAGTTCATTTTGGGGTATTTTTTTAATACACAAATTAATTTTTTGAATCTCTCACGCCGTTAATATGCACATTTCAATGTATTTGTTTAATATGCGAGTAGGTTTTTCAAATTACTACAAATGAATGTTTCAAAACTTTCAGAGATTCCTGTGAAAAAGAGGTTCAAATTTTTTTCTTCTCGTTCAGGTTTTATTAAGATGGCTCCAACTTTTCAGAAAAATTGCTATTTATGACAAGGTGTTACTCTCATTTAGAATTCCTGTGAAATAATATTTCGGTTCTACTATTTGGAAACCGAATAGTTGAGAATATTTCCAAAAATTTAATGTAGGCGGCGATAGATAGCAGCTGGCAGAAGGAAGGGCAAGACTACAGTACCAGTCCACACCCAGGAAACGAGAATACTTTACTACGAGAAAGTCTGTGCCATTCTGTAGTACCTCTAGTTGTAGGATTTTGTGACTTTTTATCTCACCCATGATGGGAGGAAAATGAACTGAGAAAAGTATGCTGATGCCTGGGCACACAAAGATTCCTTTTTTTCTTAGCGTCACTTGAATTAGGAAACTGAGTAGAAGATCTTGAAACATTCACCTTCTTTATTTGGAAAGTTAACGATTTGTATCGGCCTATCTTTATGTGCAGAGGAGGTAGAGGATTTTCTGAGAAAGAAAAAAACTTTTCCCTAATTATATTCTTTCATCTGACAACAGAGCTTATCAGGAAGGTCAGTCTTTTGTTCCAGTGGGAATTTGTCACAACTCTCCCAAAACATAAAAATAAACTTCGTGCACCTTGATTGTTGACCTAAGAGCATGATGAGGACTTTCAAATCTCCACAAATCAAACACACAGTTATAACTAATTCGTTCGAGAACGATAGAAATTGTAAGTTTCCTTTAAATGTATCGACGGGTGAACTGGAACTGAAGCACAAGTATTGGCATTAAGTAAAAAACTTTTATACTTTATTACGATGTTTCTGTCAATAGATGTCAAAAGATGCCAATTATTTGGGTCATTTTGTACAAAATTGACCCATCAGTCCACGAATGTCTTGACAATAAACAGAATCTCATCCTGTGAATGTAAGAAGAAACTGCTTCGCGATCTCAAGATCATCAAAAAGTGTCTGGTTGTAATAATTTTGATTTTAAGCCGGGAGTCAGGTAACTGAGTAGTATTTTTGCAGTGCAAGATCTCCCACCAAGTCATTCAACTCCTGTTAAGAAAAAGCTCAAGATGTACTGTCTTGGGTGAACTGTACTGTCTTGCTCTGTACTGTCTTGGTCGAACTGTACTGTCTTAGTCGAACTTCCTGTTCCACAATTTTCCTCCACACAAGTTTCCTATCTGCTTCCCCCTCAATGTTCAAGACAGGGGACTGAGGAACACAATACACGATCGTGTGGTACCGGACGAATGGATTCAATATTAGGATACTTAATAGACTTATTTTTGGAATTTTAACCTTTAACATCACAAGTACAAAAGTAACCGTCATTCTCATGGATTTTGAGCCATCCACAAACAACCTACTAAGAGAGCCTTATTTGAAGGTGTTTAGAATGTTGAAATCGTTCAAAAAACTTTTTTGTTACAAATTTGAATGTGTGTATAAGCTACAAAACAGAATTATGTTTATGGATTTAAAAATCTGTACGTGGAAAAGGACGGACTTAGTTTCAGTTTTCAGCATACCAAAAGCATAAAGATTAGCCAAAATTTACAAATCAAATTTTCGGTTGTAGCCTATAATTAATGAATCTATTTGAGTGAATTTAATACTAAAAAAAATATCAAGGATCATCATGACTTCGATTACTCAAGATAAGTCGCGAGTATTAAGACGATGTTAAGTTTTTAATCATCCAACGTGTCACTAAAATTAATAGACATTTAATATGCATTAAGGTAATTGTTAATCAATTCTTTGTGTAGTATAAGAGGTTGTTTAAAGAATTAAAATTTCATTCATTTCGAGTTTGTAGATTAGGTTAGTAATTAATAAATTAAGTTTTAATATTTTCGTTTTTGGTATCGAAGTTTTAATTTTACTTTCCGTCTTACGAAGCATCTTCCAAGAAGAAAGTTTTGTAGTCGTGCGCCGAGAAACTGCTAATTTTTGTCAGAAAAACTTATTGCCGGACTCTGGAAACGAAGTAGTTGATAAATCGTGTTCCTAATTTTGAAACAAATCCTGGATGCGAAAAAGAGCCTGTTCTTCTGGGTACCTCTCAAAATGTCAGTTATTCTGCGAACCAGGCGGTGGTCAATTTTGCGTGTGTGCAGAAACTTATTTTACTTTTCTTAAATATTTTACAAAACTATGGATGCTACGAAAGGTATTATTGGGAGATAACCCAGGACTTGGGAAAAGGTCAAAGTCAAAGTAGAAAGGAAAAACGAATTCAGTGGTGAAGTGAGGGAAGCGTGGGATCAGACAGAACTGCAAGAGCCAGGATTACGCACCAGTCAAAAGAAGGACTACAAGCCCCGCGAGCTGCGGCTGGCCACATCCCGAATCTTGAAAGAACCTGTACCTTTCGCTCGACGCCAAAATGATGTAGGTAAATTAGGGGATATGCACAATATGTTCTAGGCGAAGAAAGGGGTAAGTGGGCAGTTTAAGAAGGGCCTTACGTGCACCTCGCGGCCGAACAAGGTCGAGCGCAACATGCCGCCGGGCGCGCTGGGCGGAGGAGGGCAGAGCTGCTGCGTGGCGAGGGCGGCTCCACATCCACGCGCGCCTCCGCTCGCAGCACCGACGCCACAAGCAAGCAACGCCAAGCGGGCCCAGAACGACCGGATGGGGCGATCTGAGGCGAGGGCGCGCAGAGACCCGGCTCCCATCCACGCGCGCCTCCGCTCGCAGCGCCGACGCGACAAGCAAGCAACGCCAAGCGGGCCAGCACGACCGGATGGGGCGATCTGAGGCGGGGGGCGCGCAGAGGACCACGATGTGCCTGGCCCGTCCCTTCCCCGGCACCTCTTGATGCGAGGAGGGGGCAGCGGGCTGGTCTCCTTCTACTATCTGTGTCCCAGATCCTGTTTCCGTGACGGTACGGGTGGGCGGCACCCGACAAGATAGTTGGTGAGGTTGCTAATCCCAATGAAAGCTTTCACCGTTGTATTTGGGAGAAAAATCCAAAAAAATTTTTGAGTGTAGTGTCATGAATGATTCTGTCATATGATTTAATGAGGCATGGTCAGCAGAAAAGTACTGGAGCAATTGGGTATCCATGCGGGATAAATATGGAGACTGCTTTCTGCCGATACATGCAATGTGGTTGAGAAAAGATGATTGTGATGCTGAAAGCATGAGTAAAGGGTCTAGGATGAAAAGAGTTATGAAAGAGAAAGCAGAAGATGAAAAACTGAAAGAAGATTAATATGGAGCTGGAAACTACTAAACTAAGATCTTTATGCCTGGATGTAATTTTGTTTCTTTGCAGTTTTCGGTAAGTGAATTTTTAAAGTTCAGGTGCAATTTTCTCTTTAATAAAACAATATACTCACACGCCAATATGGTGTCTGACTTTTCAAGCATTCTCTAAAATTTTCCATTGGCAAATCTTCATATCTGGTTGTGAACCAATGTTTAATCTTCAAATTAACTCCAAAATTTACATTGATTGAATGTAATGTAATGTAATGTAAATGTAATGTAATGTAATGTAATAACACATGCGGCGGCCAAAGCTCTTGCTGCTGGCAGAACCACGTGGCTGCAGACCGAAAAGAAGAAATACTATGCTACTCGCAACCGTCTCTCAAAACCTGGACTGGACGCAAGGAGAAATTTCATCTTCACTCATCCTGCGGAATGGACACGCTGCAAAACTGCATCAGGAGCAGAGTCATCAAGATCTGCAGTCGCTAAAAACAAATTCAGGTGAGCAAACTGACACGCCATCGCGCTATCCACATTATGTCACACCTTTCACACCATAACTCTACCAATTCACACACACACACACACAAAAATTTCATCCCTTATCTATCTTCTCTTGTCTACTATCCGATAAAGAAACTTCCTCCTCAACAAGGCCTTAAATATTCTATTCCACCCACCAACACCATCTGAAATTAAAACACTATGCGTACGGACAGATAATACCATTAGCTTCAATCCTAATTCAGATGAAATCAAACAATATAACACACAACATCAAACAAGAATTTAAACACCTCCTTACCACATGTATACACAGTCAGAAACAGCCACGAAACAATCTTAAACAGAAAATAGATAGCAATGACTTTACTCTTCTCTAAAGCTGACAAAGGAATTCTATAGTCATTCTAAACAAATCAGATCACAAAAATGTACGAGTTTATCAACAGTACTTTCATCAAAGTGCTTTCTCTCTCCTTTTTCTTATAATATATATAAATTATACCTGGATTTGCTTTGGGGTTTTGTGTATAACGTTATCTAAACCGCCTTACAGAAGTCACCTTTTCCTGCGCTTTTCCTTTTCCTTCTATTATTCCGACAAGAAGTTTATGTTTGCTTCGCCCATTTAGGACCACAGTCAATTTAATGGATTAATTGTATTAACAAATTATAACTATTTCAGTATTTAATTGCTGGCCCAATTGGTCTCTTTCCCTAGAAATACTACATCTAGAAGTACTCAAAGCCGCGAGCCTAGTTCTGCCAGTTATTTAAAATTTGTCATTGCTACAATAGAAAGTGCGCGTAGTACTAGTAGCGCTCTTCTAGATACAAGGTTTGGGATGGAATTACATTTGGAAGAACAGTTTGACGACCGATCAAATAAACTGGAAAATGTATAAATGTCCAATCACGGCAGTAAATCGTTCGATATTTGATTATATCATTAGATGTATATACAGTACAGTGTTTACAATAACAAGAAAGTTATTTTTATAATACAGAAACTTGACATTCAATGTGTCAGCAATTTTACATGTGTATAAATTATCATCTTCCGTATTGAATGGTCAATGGCTTTACAAGAAGGGGAAGAAGGGAAAACTCCATGATGCAACAGTGTCCTTGACTGGAAACTCCTACGGTTATAGAACTATAGCAACTATCAATAATTAATGAGAATTATTGCAACAAGCTTGCACTAAAGTTGTGTTTCTGCATGCATTACTGACAACCTGCAAATTTATTAGTAGATAAATTGAGCGTTCTGATGCGTGAAAATATGATACAATCCAAATTGATGCTATGTTAGAAAGTATTATCGTTGAGTAGAAGATTGGTACAAACTTGACGAAACAACCATATATCCTGTAGAGTTTGTTAAAGGTATAAAATCAGGATGGATCAAATTTTTAAATCTTAACTTTTGAGAAACTTCAATCCCAATAGCTTCAAAGGTATCAGAAAAATTGAAAAGACAGACTTAATTTGACAAATGGATTGTTCATTCCATTCTTTTCGCGTTACATATTGCACAATCGTTTAGGATTTGTTGAGGTATATTTTATATAGTTTAATTCGACTTTTGCATAACTTAATAAAATTTCTTAATGTGTTACTATAAATGTTTTCGTAATATTTTTTTATTACTTTTGTTTCTCGTATATTTATTTTGCATATAGTTTTCTTTTGACCCTGACTTGTTTCACACTAATTTTTTACACTGAAGTGCCATAAATTTAGTGACCGAAATTATATGACTTTTTATTTAACGTTTTCCTTCAACACTTCCATACTGCAGTAGCATTTTTAACAAAATGTTAATATCCGTCTTAACTAAATTTATCGATTTCACACATTTCAGTGACCATGTATGACAGTTTGAATTTCTTTAATTATTATTAGCAGAAGTTTTGGTTAGATTCCCTAATGTTTATCCTACCACCATACACGCGCATGAAAGTAGTGTGAATCAAATAACTATTAAGCAGGTGAGTCACATTGTGTAACGTTCTTCGAATTCATCAAGTTAATTCTGCCAAATGAGTGAATGAAGAAATTAAAGCCCTAATTGTTCCAACTCTTTCCTTTAAAATTGTTGCTTAAATAGAAAATTTGACAATAATAAAAATTGTGCAGGCCCCTTTTTTTCATTGAAGATAATAAATATCATTGAAATTGCTAATGTTAATTTTCTGCCTCCAGCAACCTTATACAAGTTTTGAAATGAACAGGTCTTAAAATGAAGGTGATGAACAGGTCTTAATGAAATGTATTGGATTAAAATAAAAATGAACAGGTCTTAATGTTTAGTATAGTAATATGTAGATTTATTCATTTATATGTTAGTGTATATGCATTTTAATGTTTAGTATAGGAATTTAAATGCCATCTGCATATATAGGAAATGAAGTCAATTTGTTTGTTTATATTTTTTATATATTATAATGTCACTTGTAATTGTTATTTTGCATTCTGCCACCGGGCATCATCTGCCCAATTGTAGAATAAATTTCTATCTATCTAAACGCCGCTGACGGGGCCCCGCTGGCCGATTTCGGCGAAACGGCGGTCCTCGTCGCCGCATGCGCCACCCGCAGCAGTGTCACCGCTGCCTCCCCCGCCGCAACGCAGGGGCAATCTGCCGCCGCCCCGCCACCACACCGCCGCTACTCCGCCCACTCCCACACCCCTGCCTACGCCGGCCTCATTGCCCGGTACCTCCTCTGAGCCTAGGAAGGCGTCGAGGCGCGTTCCGCCGATAACGGTCGCGAACGCCGCGGTTCTTTCGAGGCGGCTTACGCCGCTGGTTCGAGGGAAACGACCAGTGGCTGCGAGAACCGGTCACAGGAAGCACTGTGGCGAGTTCTTCTCCCCACAGGCACGATGCGCCGCGGACCACGTCAGGGTCGAGGGAATCTGAAGCGAGGCAAGTCGGCCCACTTCACCCACGCACGTAAGGAGGAGCGTGGCCTAAGGCGTACGTGAGCGACTGGCCTCCCCAAGTGTCGGCGGACGAGGTTGCGGACGATATCGCCGAGCAATGCTCCGGGAAACCTAGGCCGCCGTTCACCAGCTGCAGAGACGCCGCAACGGAAACTCGTGCCACTCGGGGCGTACTTCGTGAACCTGGCGCCCGGCGACGACGGCAAATGGCTTTTCGCCTTAAGGGCGATCTGCCGCTGCGTCGCTCGCATTGAGTCGCTAAGCGAACGCTGCTGCCGCTGGGGACACACCCGCGCCTACTGCCAGGTCAGTCCACGCTGCATTCACTGCGGCGAAGGCCACCTGACAAAGGATTACGGAACCCGTAAACCAGCCGTGTGCTGCAACTGCGGCGGAAATCACTCCAACTACGGTGGCTGCAAGGCCCACAAGGCCTTGTCGCAAAGAACAAAAGTGTAGAGTCGACAGAGCAAAAGGTCGCGCCGAAGCGCTAAACACACAGCCTGCTCGCAAGGTAGATAAGGCACTACCTTTGCGAGCATAGTGCACTCGCCAAAACAACACGCAGCCCAAGCGGCGCGCGAGCAGAGGGCGGCGGCGAACTCCAATGTCGAGGCATTCGGTAGAGGGCCCTCCCGACGCCGCAGCGCCAAAGGCAAAACACATCACGCCTGCTGCTACCTCTGAGGCAGAGCAACTCCGTAAGGAGGTTGCTGATCTCAAGCAGCAGGTTTCGCACCTCAACACTACTAACCACTCTCTGCGTTCAAATGACAGTCAACAATGGCTGAACACCGAACGCGAGAACACCAGAACCCGCCCTCTCGCGGTAGCCGCCTGGAACGTCAGCGGCCGTTCCAGTCACGAACAGGGACCGACGCATCATCGAGCTCTTCTGCAGTAAACATCATATTGATGTACTTGTACTGCAGGAAACTAAACTCTAGAACGCCGATTACCTGGAGCTAAACGACATGGCCCTCTACCGCGCCGACGGCGTGCTCCCATCGCGGTGGCGGCGTAGCGGTGCTGTACGTCGTTCGATACCTCATCGCCCGGCAGCTTTTCCACGCTTAGCGAGGCTTGAAGTGGCAGCGATTGTGTTAGAGACGACGGAAGACGACGTTGCACTGGTGTCAACATACTAGCACCAAATCGCCCTCTCATTGATGACGATTTTGACACTGTTCTCCTTAGCACCTCGCACGGTTCCGGTGGGCGACCTGAACGCCAAGTGCTGGGAATGGGGATGCAACACCACTAACAGCAACGGAAACTTCTTGTAAGTTTTCTGTTGTCACACAACACTGACACTCATCCTGCTCTCACCCACCAGTTTCCCTCTGACTCTCGTATGCGGCCCGAAATTCTTGATGTGGCACTCACTTCAGTAAATATTCGAGTCACAACGCCCAAACCCATTCCTTTTCCCTTTCCGACCATATTCCCATAACCTTTGCAGTTGGTAGCATCCGCTCCTTCTGAGCCCAACGGCAGTGGTTCCTCAACCAACCAACCAACCAACCACACCAACCAACCAACCACCAACCAACCAACCAACCAACCAACCAACCAACCAACAACCAACCGGGATGAGTTTCGCAACCACCTCACCACACTACATTCCCCAAGTTTCGTCATCAACGGATTCGCCAGAATCAATAGATGCAACTGCACACTCTAAAAACACATACAAATAGCCCACAGAAAGGCGATGCCGGTCTTCTGGCGCCCGCCCGAAGAGGTTCAAACACGCTTCACTCCAGATGTCGAAAGCTTCTGCGTAGAAACGCAAAGCCAGACGACTATGGCAGCCGTTTAGGTGCCTGCGCAGAACACAGCTGCGGGAATGCGAAAAACGCCTAAAGACGGCGCTCGCAGAACCATCACGCGGCCGAGTGGGAAAAACGCATGAAAGAGATCGGTTCTGATCACTCTCGCAGCAGTCTTTTCAAACTCAAAAAGGCGCTCAGGTCTGTGCCTAAAACTGCAACTGCCATACGTGGTTACGACAACGCGGAGGGTAAACAAACTTACCTCTTCTCAGATCAAGCGAAGGCGGAATTCTTCGCCGACATGCTTGAAGAGAGGTTTGTTAACACTACACAGGTGGAAGAGGAAACGGAAGACAACGCCGAAACACTTACACACTGCACAGTCGAAGTAGTTTCGACTACAGTCACATGCTTGCGTAGTCGCAAGGCGCCGGGCCCTGACCGTATAGGCCCTCCCGTTCTCGAGGAGGCCTTACGTCATAAGCCGGAGCTTACGCAAATCTACAACAGCTGCATTACAGCGGTATTTTCCGGAAAGCTGGAAATTTGCAAGTATTTCCATGCTTCGAAACCCGAAGAATCTGACTATCGCGGCGAGCCACAGGCCAATCAGCCTTCTCCCGATTATGGGAAAAGTGTTCGAAGGCTTCTCCTCGAGTGAATCCTACCAACTGTTCTCTCGCGTAACTTAATTCTGGACGAACAGTTCGCATTCAGACCGGGCCACTCCGCTTCATTACAAGTACTTTGTATGGCTCAACAGATTGGCTCAACAATTGGCTTTTGACTAAAGTCCGTCGCGAACCTACACCAACCACCTACACATAGCAGTAAACGCTCAAGCGTGCGAACTGCAGAACACACACCCACACTGACCTTCGGCTACGCCGAAAAAAAAACAAGCAGCAGAATCGGGATCCAGTCAGCGAGGAGGCAAACAGGAGGAGCGTCCCCAGGAGCAGCGAGAGGCAGTGGCGGTAGACCTACCGCCCCTCTCTTTCCACGCCGTATGGAGACGGCGTGATGCCAACCTAGTGAAGGGAGGAACCTGAGGCGCATGGATCGCCACAGCGGCTGTACCCAAGACAGGACGTCTGCCGAGAAGGCAAACAGGGGGGAATATTGTATCAAGAGAATTTGCCTTGTATAAAAAGAATAAATAAATAATCTTTTACAAACACCGTGTATTGTGGACATAAAATGTTAATGCCTTGATAGTAGAAATCATTACTTCCCACATTCCAACTTACTCTTTATATCTTGCTAATCTTAAGATCCCCAAAAAGATTATCTTGGCAGATCCCTCATTTGACCTCCCCACCCTGTTTTCATTAGGCGCGGACGTATCTTAGAGCTGCTTAAGATATCGTGAAGTGAACTACTTCGTATCAAATGCTTGAACTTGTCCCTCAAAAACTACTTTCGACTTTATTGTCACCGACGTGATAAACAGTGCAACACACGAGCACCTTGTGCAATTAGTTTCTGAAATGACAATTTTGAAACATTCTGAGAGTGAAGAGCCACAACAAATAGGCCATTTTCCAATAGAGACTGTCTCTTTGAAAATCTCTTTTCCAATACTCAGCGAGATAATGCTGGTAGAGATATTGTAGAATATCCAGTTTCAAAATTATTTTGAAATGTCTTCCTCACGAGCCTGTTCTCATAGGCGTTTTATTCTATTGAAGGCAGATTTGACTGTAATCCTTTCTTTTACGGAGCCGCATTTAACTGACGTGTTAATTATATAATTCACCAACCTGTTTTTAAAGACGGCAAAATTAGAAGTATTCGATTGGTTCTTCTCAACTATAAGAGGCAAATCTTTGAATTCACTGAGGTCTGCAGGACTAGTCGTCAACCCGACTTTTCTATTCTTGTCAATTTTAGTTTTGGAAAATAAAGACTTTTGCGCCGATATCGAAAAATTCTATTCTCAAATATTAGTCAAACCTAAGCACAGATCTGCGGCGAATTTTCTCGCGCTTCAATAAATTCATTCCGCCACAGGTTTAGATGTGGAAACTTTCTCCCGAACAGACAGTTCGGATATAGTTAACTGAGCCCGACATCTGAGAAAGTGAGAGTCAATCCCAGGCGCAGATGGGGACTGCCACGAGGCGCGCCTGTTTAGATAAAAGTCCCCAGACTCGTGTCGGGGTAGGCTTCGAAGAAGCCTGGGTTGAAACTCGGGTGCGGAACACTGCCTACGGGCATCCCCGCAAGAATAACCCGTACGAATATATAGATTGAAAATTGTCACATATAGACTTCTTCCGCCTTTCTTTATACTCTCGCCCTAATTCAGTTCTGCAATAACCATGGAGATGGACTTTCTGCTGGTGCGCACTTGTCGCGTAATATTTTTCTGTGGGTGACTTGGTGTATAGTGTCTTGTAAAGAAGAAGCTAAGATAGCTTTATTTCAACTAACAGCTTTTGTCGAAGGTTGCCTTCCTCTCCAAATTGAGATCACATTCCGTTTCTCTTCTATCTGGATTAAAGACTGCGGCAGCATGAAGATCAACAGGCTACCACGGTGACTGGGAGTGGTAGAACCAAATTAGTCGTCCTTCCTTACGTCCGCGGTGTCACCGACCAGTTGGAAAACTGTTTTGGGAAATCAACATCCGGATGGTTTACAGCTCCTGACAAGTTTCATAACGCCCTAGTACGCATTAAAGACGCGTTACCACTTCTCCGGTCGGCAGGTGTTTACGAAGTTTCCTTCAGCTGTGGCAGGACGTACATCAGTGAGACCAGGTGCACTGCGTCGGAACGCCTAGGAAGCACATCTCCCATTACAATTGGAACAACAAGAGTTCGGCAATAGCACACCACTCTAAGGTTTCGGGACATGCCATCTGTTTGACAGAACTCTGCTTCTGCATAAGGAATATAGATACTGGCCCAGACGCTTCAAAGAGGCTTTAAATTAATAGACGGCCGCCTAACATCAACGCGGACACCGGGCTCAACCTTAATCCGGCCAAATCTCCTCCACCAATCCGAGACGGGCGCTGCCCATACAGTCCGACAATGAGGACGCTTGGCGCTAGATCCGGGTTGGAACAGACCGCCAGTCAATCAGAGCGACCCTCCGCCAATCACGTACCCACCCACCTAGCCGCCCAGGCGGGACAATATAGCCGCCCAGGCCGGACCGTTGCACAACATCGCAATGTCAATGCCCTGAGAAACCTGCGACAAGTCAGGCGAAACGTCGGCCTCTCAGCCCTACCGGATGCCAAGAACTCAACATCGCTGGATGGCTCTGCCGTGGGAGGACGAGTGGGTCCTGTGCGGGCACTGCAGATAGTGCGAGCGGGGACGCAGCCACACACGCTCAGGAACATGCAAGCAAACGATGCAGCACCGCGAAAGAAAGACGAAGAAAAGATTTTCTGAAACATCTCTTGTAGAAATGAGAAACTGACCGTTTAAGCAACAATGCATCAAATGACACATGGAAGCAAATGAAAGTAGTGTTACCAAGAATGAAGTGGTGAAGAAGAAGCGAACAGCCAGTCGTGAGCCCAAGAGTGAGGACTCTTCCCATCGGAGAACAAAGCAAAGCAACGCAAGGCATCAACCCAGGCAACTCCGCGTACACCGCCGGCGGACGTCCATGCCAACGAGGACAAGAGGAGCGTAGGCAGGCTACCTCGAAACATGCCAGGAACATGCGGCAAACGATGCAACTCCGCAAAGGAAAGAGACGAAGAAAGCTTGTTTTCTGAAATATCTTCTCTGTAGAAATAGAGGTAACTGACCGTTTAAGCAACAATGCATCCAAATGACACATGGAAGCAAATGACAGTAGTGTTACCAGAATGAAGTGGTGAAGAAGAAGCGAACAGTCAGTCGTGAGCCCAAGAGTGAGGACTCTTCCATCGGAGAAAGCAAAGCAACGAAGGCATCAACCCACGCAACTCCGCTGACACCGCCGGCGGATGCTATGCCAACGAGGGCAAGAGGAGCGGAGGCAGGCTATCTCGAAGGCGATGGGAGCGGATCTCCAGGCTGCCGCGGTGCTCGTGGTGCTTGGTCACCTGGCGCATGGCACCAAGTGCTGGATGCGAGTCACCGACAAGGACGCCATCCGCCGCGCCGTGCTCCATGGACAATTTAAACAGCTCTAGCAAAGCTTCACAACGCCCTGGTACGCATCAAAGACGCGTTATCACCTCTCCAGTCGACAGGTGTTTACGAAGTTCCTTGCGGCTGGAGCAGGACGTACATCAGTGAGACCGGCGCACTGCCTCGGAACGCCTAAGAAGCACATCTCCCATTAATAGGAACAACACCCGTTCGGCTATAGCACACCAATGAGGTTTCGTGACATACCATCGATTTCGACATGAATCTGCTACTGAATAAGGAATACAGGTATTGGCCCAGACGCTTTAAAGGCTTTAGAAATCAATAGACGGCCGCATAACATCAACGCGGACGCCGGAGCTCAATCTTAACCCGGCCTGAAATCGCTACTTCCACCAATCCACGACTGCGAGGCGCTGCCACACCGTCCGACCACGAGGACGCTTGTTGGCACAGAACGCCAGCCAATCAGAACGACCCTCCGCCAAGCACGGCACTCCCCACTCGGTCGCGCAGGCCGGGCAATAAATACACCCGACGCACAACATCACAACAGGCACCGCGGCCGCTGCCGCGCGCCGCCGACGCCCAGACATCCACGCAGACGATGCTGCCGGACCAGCCGCCTCCGGGACCGGACCGCGGCGATGCAGAAGAAGAGGATGACGAGGTTTCACCCTCGTCCGCCGGCAACGGCGCCCGCCGCCCAACCCTGGTATACGGTAGCGGAGACGTGTTCTCCCTATTGGAGGCGCTGCGTGGGGTGTGTGGTGACCCGGTCGCTGCTGAAGCGACCGGCGGCGTGCGCCTCCGCACGCAGACAATGGAGGATTACACGGCCTCCGTCTCGCTGCTGCAGGGCGATAGACCAAGTACCACACGTACTCGGTCGGCAATGCGCGGAAGCTGCGGGTAGTCATCCGCGGCGTTCCGCGAAGCACCGATGAGAGCACGCTAACCGCCGCCCTCGGGCGGTCTCCTCATGCGTTCCGGGTGGAGAAGGCGGAACGCATCAAGAGCAGGAAGCCAGGGCGCCGAGGACGGCCACTCCCGCTCGTCCTCCAGACGCTGCCCGACGAACCGGCGCAGAGAGGCATTCTGCGCCTACGAGAGCTCCGCGGGCTCTGCGTCGCGGTGGAGCGGTATCGGCCGCCGCGAGGACCAGTGCAGTGCCGTAACTGCCTTGACTTCGGTCATGGCGCGGCACTGCGCCCGCCACCTGCGCTGTGGGAAGTGCGGCGCTGCGCACGGCACGGCGGCTTGCCCCCTCGGGGACAATCCGCGCGTGGAGGACCGGCGCTGCGCTAACTGCGGCGGCGACCATCACGGCGCGCGATATCGGGGTTGTCCCGAATATCAGCGCCGTTGTCTCAGGGGCGACGAGGCGCAGAGGCGGCGAGAGGCTCGCCGCAACCAGGATCGGGCCCGCCGGGCCGGGATTCAGCAGCGCCGCGCATCGAGCGCGTCAAGCGCGGAGACGGCGGCCACGCGCTCTCCCTCACGGGACGCAGCGCCGCCGCAGCCCAACGCCGCAGCAGCAGCAACAGCAGGCGCTCCCGCAGCGCACGCCGCGCCGCGCACACCGCCGCCGCGGCCCCCGCCGCCAGCGGCGCACCTACGCGCAACGGCGGCCGACGCTCACGCCGCCGCCGCCGCACCGAACCCACCTCCTTCATCCCGCCCCGCGATTCGCCGTCTTCGTCGCTCTCGTCGACGTCTCGGCAGCTGACTGAGGCGCAGCGGGAGGACGTGAGACGGATGGATTTCCTTCCGTCCCACTCAACCGCCGACCGCATTCAATTCATCAACCGGGCGGCGGAGGATCTCGCCCTAAACGGCGTCGATCTTCTGCACGCCGCTTCCGGGATAACCCGCTCCGTCACCGGCCACCCTCCGAGCGCGTGGCCTAAGTTGATTCTGCAGGCAGTCATGCGACTGCTGCTCCTCCACTCGGAAGAGCACCGAATCAGCTGGGCTCGTCGGTCGGGCCACGGCCGCTCCAATCCCGCCCCGCCGCTCCGTGATGGCTTCTAACGCCTCACAAACATCTATTTCTGCTGCTCCAGATCGCCTCACGCTCGCCTTTTGGAACTGCAACAGCATAGTTAGCAGGAACAAACAGGCGGAGCTCGCCGCATTCGCCGCGAAGCACAAAATTTCAATTCTGTTGCTTGGCGAGACATTTGCAGCCAATGCATCGCTTCTCTTTGCCTGGTTTTCTCTGTTACAGGACCGACAGATCAGCACGGCTTCCGCACGCAAATCCGGGCGGAGGAACAGCAGTTCTAGTGAGACGCGACATCGCACATCACGAAACTGTTTTGCCTTCTTTTCAGTCACTGGAGGCTACGGCGATTGTGGTTTAGACGGAAGCGGGTCCGCTGCGCATCATCTCGGCCTACCTTCAGCCGACGTGCAGCGCTTTACTAGTACGGAGCGACCTCGACGCCCTACTGGAACCTCACGTCCGCGTTCCTACCTTCCTTGCGGGCGATTTCAACGCGAAACACCCGGCGGAATTCCACACCATCTCACCTCGCGGCCGCGAGTTGAAAAACTTGCGGATGCGCACGGCAACGGGTGATAGGTCCTTCAACCCACCCACTTCCTGTCAACGCGGGACGGCCTGATGTTCTCGACATCGCCGTCCTCGCGCGATGACAAAAACATCCTCTCTCCACTTCCTGCGAACTCACCTCAGATCACCTCCCAGTCATAGCCGAGATGGGGCGTGGTGGTCCGCTTTCGATCTCTGCACTTCCAACCGCCCGCAGACGAACTAACTGGCTTCTTTTTCAGAAGGAACTGGAGAAGCGCCTCCCGAAGCGAAACCATCTCGGACCCGCAGCAGATCAGGCAAGGCGCAAAAAGCTCGCGGATTCTATTTCAGATAGTTTGAATGCGGCCGCCTTCGCCGGGCGACACGAGCAGCGAACCCAGGAACTCCCCGAGAATAGTCGTGCTCATCCAGCGCAAAAACAGGGCGCGCAGGGTGGCAGCGCCCGACATTCGGCCGACAAGCTTCGTCTGAATCAGCTAAGGCGGCGTGTAGACGACGCCTTAACTGACTACAGAAACACAAAGTGGGGAAACCTACTTAAGAAGCTGTCGCCGGAGGATCGCTCGGTATGGCAACTAACGCGAGCTCTCACAAGGTCTTCTGTTTCAGTGCCGCCGCTGCGCAACGCGAACGGCGACAACGTGGAAGCGACCGAGGACAAAGCGGAGCTTTTCGCTGACGCACTCGAGTCGCAATTCCGGCCTGTTGAGGAGCAGCCGCCTGCGGGGCACGCCGAAAGCGTGCATTGCAGCGTAGCAGCGGCCTCACACGCCCCCGCAGACGAACCGGAGCTCACGGACGCCGCGGAAGTAGCGGAAACCATCGCCGCGCTACGGAGCGGAAAAGCGCCAGGACCGGACGGCATCACAAAAGATGTCCTTAAAAAGCTCCCGCGTGGTGCCATTAACAACATCGTGTGCTTGTTTAACGCAATTTTCATGTTTCAGATATTTCCGGCGCAATGGAAACATGCACACGTGCTCAACTTTCCAAAACCTGGAAAGGATAAGAGGCTGCCGCAGTCATATAGGCCTATTAGCCTGCTAAATACGCTCGGCAAACTCTTTGAGAAAATTCTCCTTAAGAGAATTTTAAAATTTACAGAACAGCACTATTTAATTAATAACGAACAATTCGGTTTCAGGGCACACCATAGCACCACCCATCAGCTAGTGCGCATAGTTGATAGAATTCGGCGCAACTTTAACGAGCGGCGATTCACTGGCGGAATTTTCCTAGACGTCGCCAGCGCCTTCGACAAGGTTTGGCACGACGGCCTCCTCGCCAAATTAATTTCCGCAAACTTTCCAACTTACATTGTCACATCATCCTCCTACCTCGCGAACAGATCGTTCCAAGTGGCGATTCTGAACGCAAATTCTACCACTCGCCGCATTCGGGCGGAGTGCCACAGGAGTATTCTCTCTCCGGTACTCTACTGCCTGTATGTGCGAGATATCCAACCTCTCACCAGACCGAACTCGCCATGTATGCAGACGACACGGCTGTAATAGCCACGTCAAAAAGAGTCGACCTGCTCGTTAAATACTTGGATCAACATTTACTCCAGAGCCAGGAGTGGCTGCGGCGCTGGCGCGTGAAAGTTAACGTGGAGAAGAGCACGGCGGTGCTCTTCACACGTAAATATAAATACGCTACGCCGCGGCCACTCGCGCTATGTAATTCTACTATTGAATGGCGCGCAAGTACCAAATATCTAGGTATCAGGCTCGATCGCGCCTTAACTCTCCGCGAGCACGCGGACGCGACTTCTAAAAAAGCGTGGCAACGCCTGGGCATGCTGCAAAGCTTATTTCATAAGCGGAGCAAATTGTCCACAGCGAACAGCCTGCTTCTTTATAAAGTAATGATTAGGCCCATTATGGACTACGCCTGCCCAAGTTGGGAATCGCGGCATGCGCATTTACAAAAGCTGCAAATAGTTCAAAATGCGTGCCTACGGAAAATTCTTTGCGCGCCACTTTTCATAAAAATACAGAAATTCACTCAGTTTTAAAATCCCATTATTAGAAGAACATTTCAAATAACTAGCTAAAATTTCCTTTCAAATTAGACCAATCAAACAACCAATGAATTGCTAATTTAGCCCTGTACGAGCGGACACTTCGGCAACGTACAAACGCCCGCAGATATGATAGAATAAAACGGGCGATGAACAAAAAGAATGAAAGATGAACAATTTGGCTTCCGAGCTGGTCACAGCTCCGCGCAGCAGCTTACGCGGCTTTGCACGGATATCGGCCTCGCCCTCAGAGACGGCAGAACTTGCCAGCAGTCTTTCTCGACATGCGATCGGCCTTCGATTCTGTGTGGCATGCGGGTTTACTCGCGTGGCTCGCGGGGTCGGGGATGAGCGATTGCTATGTGAGATTGATCGCGAGCTATCTCTGACAGGCAGTTCAAAGTGCGCGTCAATAACGTATATTCGTCCCTCAGACGAGCCGAGGCGGGAGTGCCTCGGGAGCGTTCTCTCTCTCTCTCTTCGGCTTATACGTAAATGATGCGCCGCTACCTGCTGAATCAAAACAGGCATTCAACGCTGCGGGCTCCTGATGTTCGCGGATGATTTTGCATATTACGCGAAATCGGCGAACATCAGGCAGTCGATTAAATACTTAAGCGACTGTCTACCACCCCTTCCCGAATGGCTAAGTCGGAAACGACTCGCTCTGATCCTCGATAAGTGCGTCGCCGTCAACTTCACCCGTAAGTGAACCCCAATGAAACAGTGAGCTCGGTGGGCGCGCGCTTGCCTTGGCAAAGCGAAGCGAGATATCTGGGCGTGTTGCTTGACAGCGGTCTCCGTTGGCATGCGTACGCTCGGTATCTCGCGGCCAAAATCAAAACCGCACTCTTCTCTTGAAACCTCTTCTCCGCTCTCCGAAGTTTCTGTCTCCTTAAAGCGGCGATTGTTCACCGCGTGCGTGCGCCCTTGTGGGCGTATGCGTGCGAGGTTTCGCCGCCGGGTCGCAGAGAACAGAGCGGCGCGTTTCGCGCACGCCCGCATCTTTCCAACACCCCACTGACCGCACTCCTCGCAACGCTGACGTATTCGGAGTTCTGGGCGTGCGAAATCAGTTCCCGGCGGAGCTGCAGAAGCGGGCGGAAACTGCGCTCGCTAGGGCGCTGGGGCCGTCCGCTCCGCGCATCCTGCGCGAGACCGGCGCAGCGGCCAACGGCGACGTGCACAGGGCCTTCCACAGAAGAAAGGCTCAAAGCACATCGGCTTCACCTTCCGCGCACTTCCCCACAAGCTCTGAGCAGTGCGACGCGGGGAGCAGATAGGGCGCGGGAGGTCGCCGCTCACCGACGCCAGAATCAGCGTGGGAGGCGCGGAATCGCGCCCAGCCGGGTCTGAACCGCCAGGACCTGAAAACGTCGCGGCGCCACGGACGCCTGAGTAAAGTCGGCGCCGTGGCGAAAAAAGTGTGTGTAAATAGTGTAGTGATTGTGCAGTGAAGTGCGGTATCAATGTGTGTAAGAATGTGTTTGTAAATATAGAATAAGCATGAATGAGTGAATGAATAAAGGGAAAAGAGAAGAAAAACAATTTAAAGAACTTATTTTCATTATTAATATCATTTATATAAAACAAATAGCCCAAAGTGGCCATGTGTAGTTTTAATTAGGTTAAGATTAGTTTTAATTAGTATTTTTAAGATATCGCCCTCACGCAGCTCAAAAAAACCAATCTGTTGGAGCATATTGATATCCTAATACATGAATAAATTCCCGCCTTGCCAGGGCTACTGGCGAGGAAAACAGGAAAAAAAACTCTCACAACATGAGGCCACAGGACAGGTCGCCGGACGCCGAGGAGGCGGACGCACCCGAGGAGCGCTCCGCCCGCCGAAGGAGTTTTTGCCGCCGCGGGAGTAAAAACAGCCATTTTAAGGGCTAGAGAGAGCAAATAGCCTAGCTTTGCTCTTCTAAGGGCGCACTAGTTTGTTCAACAGCCCTTTTTAGGGCTATTTTATAAGGCGACATGTCACCGGCGGGCTCTGTCGCGTCGACACCGTTCGCCACTCCGTCTGCGGGTGGGAGTGGTGCGCGTGGACGGGCTGGCGGCCGCACGACGAACCGAGAGCGCGTCAAACGACGGGGCGGTTCCTCACCCACCGAGCGCATATGCGCTAAAAGAACTCCTCCTGTCAGCAGGAGGAGACCGCACAGCGGAGAGAAGGGCGCAGGGCCCTCCACGTCGGCCGCCGCGCGGCCCGCCGCCGCCTCGCCGCTTCCTGACGCGGCGCCTGCCGAGCGACGCCACGACGCCTGACGCCGGACCCGGCGCAGCAGCAGAAGAGGAGAGGAGGACGACGGTTCACCCTCATCTCCCGCCGACGCCGCCCACCCCCCATCTTTCTCTACCGCGTAGCGGACATCTTCGGTCTCCCGGAGGCCTTGCACGCGGCCGGCGGCGACGCCGCGGTCACCGCAGATGTGGCCGGCAATGCCGTAAAGGTTCGGTGCGAGACCCTCGAGGCGCACCCGAGATGTGCTCGCCACCCTGGAGGAGAAGTCTGGAGTACCACACGTACTCCACTGGGAATGAAGTTCCTGCGGTATGTTTTGCGGGGCATACCGTTGGAGCTCTCCTTTCAGGCGCTCCACAATAACCTGAAACGTGTTGAATTTCAGCTGCGGAAGCTGGAGCGTATCTGCAGCCAGCGGCCGGGACGACGGGGCAGACCACTTCCCCTGGTCATCGCCACCCTGCGGGATTCGAAGCGCCACGGGCCTCGGGAGGTAACCTCTATACGTGGGCTCGCGCCGCTGGAGGTGTATCGGCCACCGCGCGGGCCCACGCAGTGCCACAATTGCCTGGATTTCGGGCACGTGGCACGTAACTGCAAGCGCCGCACGCGCTGCAGGAACTGTAAGGACGCCCACGACGCCGCGCAGTGCCCGGGGGGCCTAAACCCCCCGGCGGAGGAGCGTAACTGCTCCAACTGTCAAGGTTATAACCACGGCGTGAAGTACAAGGGTAGCCCCGAGTACAAGCGCCACTGTTTCAGGGGTAACCAGGCCCAGCTACAGCGTCACGAGCGGCAGCAGAGGACCGCCAGCGGCGTGCTGGAATTCAAGAGAGCGAGCGGCCGACGCGCGGTCGGAGGCGTCGCGTTCTTCCTCACGGGAGCGCGAACCTTCGCGCTCGCCGCACCTCTACGCCTCCGCCGCAGCCACCAACGCAGCCACCGCGGTCTCAGCGTTCGCGACGTGAACGCCAACGCGCCCAGCGGCAGCAGCGACGCCAGGAGCGGACGTACGCGGACGCCCTGGTCCCACGCACCCGCCCACCCCGGGAGCACCAGGCCGCCGGCCGCCAACGCGGAGCGGCGAAGGAGGTCGGCGGAGGCAATCCCCGTTCCCTCCTCTGAGCGAGCAGGAGCGCGTGCTCCATCGCACCATCGACGATCTCGCCCGCAACGGGATATACTTGGTGCGAGTGACGCAGGCGCTCATGCGAGCAGTGTCCGGCTGCAATCCAGCTGAGTGGCCGGCGACCATCCTCAAAGTGGTAGTGACACAATTACTTGTGCACTCCCATGAGGTGACTGCGGCCGCTGCGGCGGAAGCGGCGGATGAGCACGCTCTTGCTCGTCCTCGCCCGCGCCTTGTACCTCGAACCTTAAAAAAAGGCTGCTTCTCCTTTTTATAGGAACAGCTGCACCGTTGCCTTCTGGAACTGCAACGGCATCTGCGCGCGAGTGAAGCAGTCACAATTACACAGCTTTCTCGCTCGGCACAATATTTCTGTTATGATGCTGGGTGAAACATGGCTAAGCCCGCATCTCTCTCTTCATATTCCAGGTTATATCTACTACCGGAACGACAGAGCGGCGCAAGCAGCTAATACGACGGCCGCCCATAATAGAGGCGGAACAGCAATACTAATTAGACGCAACATAAATCATTATGTTTCAGTTCTTCCGCAGCTGCAGCACGCCGAGGCCACTGCTGTTGTGCAGACGGAGCGCGGGCCGTTGCGGCTTGTCTCTCTTTACGCTCGTCCCAACCGCTCCGCGGAAACGTGCGCCCAACTAGCTGCAGATATTGCTAAACTAGTAGAGGCGCACTCAACTCTAACAATTGTGGCTGGCGATTTTAATACCAAACACACGGCCTGGAGTTCCCGCATCACTTGCCCTCGCGGCCGTAAGCTGAAAGCAGTTGCTGACGCAAACGGCTGCGAGATTTTTGCTCCCGCCTCACCTAACTTTTATCCCAACCAGACGAATAGCAAGCCCGATGTTTTAGATATCGCGCTTTGCCATAAACTCCACTATTGAACTATTCTAACCACTACCTATGAACTTTCCTCAGACCACTTCCCAGTAATCGCAGAGATGAGACGCGGCGGCGCTGCACTGTCTATTGCACCTACGACGCAGAAGCGGCGCACAAATTGGCAACAATTTCAGACAGAGCTGCAGCACCGCATTCCGAACGCATCCGCTCTTTCAGATCAGCGGCTAAATTCGCCGAAGCTGTGACTGACAGCCTCAACGCCGCAGCTGAGAAGCAACACTCCTCTGAAGGAGCAACCATTAACACCTTTCCTTTTGAATCTAATTTTCCAGGAAAAACAGCGCGCAGAGTGTGGCAGAGCACGCGACACCCCAGTGATAAGCGAGAGCTAAATCGATTGAAGCGGAAAGTTGAAATCGAACTAGCTGAATTTCGCAATCAGAAGTGGGAAAAATTTCTATCAGGCCTACAACCGGAGGATATTTCATTATGGAAAATTTCCCGCATGCTTTCCAGGAATCCAGTGACGGTGCCGCCGCTGCAAATCAGCCCAGGACAATTCGCCGAGTCGAACGAGGCGAAAGCGGAACTCCTCGCTAATGCTTTAGAATCTCAGTTTCAGCCGGTAGAGGAGGCGCCGCCAATCCCGCACGTTGTCGAAGGGCAACAAACTGATGGCGGCACAGCACGCGCCCGCCGATGAGCGAATTTTACAGATAAAGCAGAAGTTAAAGCGGTCATTGCAGATCTGAAAGCTAAAAGAGCTCCCGGCCCAGACGGCATCAGTAACGACGTCCTGAAGAAGGTGCCGTAACAAGCCATAGTGTTTTTAGTCGCACTGTTTAATTTAATTTTTAACTTTGAGCACTTTCCGAGTCAGTGGAAGCACGCGCATGTACTAACTTTTTATAAGCAGGAAAAAATCTAAACTGCCCGAGTCGTATAGACCTATTAGCTTTTTAAACACACTCGGGAAACTGAAAAGCTAATCTTAAAAAGAATTCTAAAATTTGTTTCAGATAATTCATTAATGAATAAGGAGCAGTTTGGCTTACGCGCGGGCCACAGCACAACGCATCAGCTTGTGCGAATTACAGACCGCATAAGACGCAAATTCAACGAGAGCCGATTCACAGGTGGAGTGTTCCTCGACGTTGCCAGCGCGTTTAACAAGGTCTGGCACGTCTGTCTCCTTTACAAAGTCCATACCTTGAACCTTCCAATTTACCTAATACACCTTGATTAACTTGGCTATCCGGGAGACGCCGCGTCCAGGGCACAGGTGCCAACGTTTCGGTTGGCACCTGGAAATTGGAAAGCTTTTGAGCCGCTTCGACATCAAGACCGCCTACAAGCTCCTACAAAACTCGGACAAAACCTCGTGCGTGTGAAAGATCGCATACCGCCTCTCATGTCATCAGGGGTATATGAGATCCCATGCAGCTGCGGCAGCAGTTACATCGGCGAGACAGGACGGACCATAGAGGAACGGCTCCGAGAGCATATCCGCCACTATAAGTACAACAACACTGAAAAGTCGGCCGTAGCCCTCCACGCATGGGAAACTGGCCATGCCATTTGTTGATGACACCGCCTCCTAGCCAGAGAAGACCGCTGGGGAACGAGAAGAGTTAAAGAGGCAATAGAAATTATTGAACATCCCCAAAACCTTAACGCTGATAAAGGCCTACGTCTGCATGACGCCTGGAAACATCTTTTTCACCGGACCGAGACCCGGCACGGGGCCCCTGCTCCATGCCGTCCGATCACGCAGGGTGCTCCCCACCCTGCCCGGGGCCCTATCCTGATTGGCCGCTGCACTCTCGCATTGGCTGATCATCCGGCCTATCAGCGGACGCAGAGAAAGCTGTTTATAAACCCGTGCGCAGCCCACCTCCGCGCAGGAGATTCGCTACCTGACCGCCGAGGAGGACGGACGCGCCGAAGAAGAGCTCCTGCTACCTGGGGATCCGGCCTTCGTGGGACGACCAGCCCTTCTAAGGGCTAAAGAGCAAAAGTGTAGCGTGGCTGGCAGTAGCCTACAAATAGCCCTTGTAAGGGCTAAGAGAGCGAAACTGCCGTAGCGAGGCCCTCGCGGCCATCATGTCTTCGCCAGCGCCGTCGCCCGGCGGAGCGCATTCCACACTCCTTCGGAGGGTGGAAGCGGCGACCGTGGACGCACGCAGCGGCGAACGCCAAGCGTATTCGCGTCGGCTCGCCATCGACAGAGCGCATATGCGCTAACAAGCGTCCTGTTTCTGTCCGCAGGACCACGGACGGAAGCGGGCCATCCGGCCTACGACGCAACGCCGCCTCCGCGGCCTCTACATCGGGCGCCACCGCGGCCGCTGCCGCGCGCCGCCGACGCCGACGCCGGCGCCTACGCCGACGTCGCGAGTTATCAACGCAGACGATGCTGCCGGACCAGCCGCCTCCGGGACCGGACCGTGGCGATGCCGAAGAGGAGGACGACGAGGGATTCACCCTCGTCCGCCGGCAACGGCGCCCGCCGCCCATATTAGTATACGGTAGCGGAGACGTGTTCTCCCTATTGGAGGCGCTGCGTGGGGTGTGCGGTGACCCGGTAGCTGCTGAAGCGACTGGCGAAGCTGTGCGCCTCCGCACGCAGACAATGGAGGACTACCGGCCTCCGTCTCGCTGCTGCAGGAGCGATCGACCGAGTACCACACGTACTCGGTCGGCAATCGCGAAGCTGCGGGTGGTCATCCGCGGCGTTCCGCTTAACACGGACCAGAGCATGCTAACCGCCGCCCTCGGGCGGCCTCCTATGCGTTCCAGGTGGAGAAGGCGGAACGCATTAAGAGCAGGAAGCCAGGGCGCCGGGACGCCACTCCCGCTCGTCCTCCTGACGCTGCCCGACGAGCCGGCGCAGAGGGGCATTCTGCGCCTACGGGAGCTACGCGGGCTCTGCGTCGCGGTGGAGCGTATCGGCCACCGCGAGGACCAGTGCAGTGCCGCAACTGCCTTGACTTCGGTCATGTGCGCGGCACTGCGCCCGCCACCGCGCTGTGGGAAGTGCGGCGCTGCGCACGACACGGCGCCTGCCCCCTCGGGACAATCCGCGCGTGGAGGACCGGCGCTGCGCTAACTGCGGCGGCGACCATCACGGCGCGCGATATCAGGGTTGCCCCGAATATCAGCGCCGTTGTTTCAGGGCGACGAGGCGCAGAGGCGGCGGAGGCTCGCCGCAACCAGGATCGGGCCCGCCGGGCCAGGATTCAACAGCGCCGCGCATCGAGCGCGTCAAGCGCGGAGACGGCGGCCACGCGCTCTCCTCACGGGACGCAGCGCCGCCGCGCGCCGCAGCCCAACGCCGCAGCAGCAGGCGCTCCCGCAGCGCACGCCGCGCCGCGTCACCGCCGCCGCGGCCCCCGCCGCCAGCGGCGCGCACTGCGCAGCAACGGCGGCCGACGCTCACGCCGCCGCCGCCGCACCGAACCCACCTCCATCCCGCCCCCGCAATTCCGCCGTCTTCGTCGCTCTCGTCGACGTCTCGGCAGTTGACGGAGACGCAGAGACAGGACGTGAGACGGATGGATTTCCTCCGTCCCACTCAACCGCCGACCGCATCCAATTTGTCAACCGGGCGGCGGAGGATCTCGCCCTAAACGGCGTCGATCTCCTGCACGCCACCTCCGTCATTACCCGCTCCGTCACCGGTCACCCCGAGCGCGTGGCTCAAGCTGATTCTGCAGGCAGTCATGCGACTGCTGCTCCTCCACTCGGAAGAGAGCGCGAATCAGCTGGGCTCGTCAGTCAGGGCCACGCCGGCTCCAATCCACGCCCCGCCGCTCCGTGATGGCTTCTAACGCCTCACAAACTTCTATTTCAGCTGCTCCAGATCGCCTCACGCTCGCCTTTTGGAACTGCAACAGCATAGTTAGCAGGAACAAACAGGCGGAGCTCGCCGCATTCGCCGCGAAGCACAAAATTTCAATTCTGTTGCTTGGCGAGACACATTTGCAGCCAATGCATCGCTTCTCTTTGCCTGGTTTTCTCTGTTACAGGACCGATAGATCAGCACGACTTCCGCACGCAAATCCGGGCGGAGGAACAGCAGTTCTAGTGAGACGCGACATCGCACATCACGAAACTGTTTTGCCTTCTTTTCAGTCTTTGGAGGCCACGGCGATCGTGGTTCAGACGAGCGGGTCCGCTGCGCATCATCTCGGCCTACCTTCCGCCGACGTGCAGCGCTTCTCTGAGTACGGGCGACCTCGACGCCCTACTGGAACCTCACGTCCGCGTTCCCACCTTCCTTGCGGGCGATTTCAACGCGAAACACCCGGCTTGAATTCTACCATCTCACCTCGCGGCCGCGAGCTGAAAACTTTGCGGATGCGCACGGCTACGAGGTGATAGGTCCTCACACCCACCACTTCCTGTCAACGCGGGACGGCCTGATGTTCTCGACATCGCCGTCACTCGCGACATTGACAAAAACATCCTTCTCTCCACTTCCTGCGAACTCACCCCAGATCACCCCCCAGCCATAGCCGAGGTGGGGCGCGCGGCCCCGCTTTCGATCCCTGCACTCCCACCCGCCCGCAGACGAACTAACTGGCTTCTTTTCAGAAGGAACTGGAGAAGCGCCTCCCGGAAGCGAAATCATCTCGGACCGCAGCAGATCGAGCAAGGCGCAAAAAGCTCGCGGATTCTATTTCAGATAGCTGAACGCGGCCGCCTTCGCCGGGCGACACGAGCAGCGAACCCAGGAACTCCCCAAGAATAGTCGCGCTCATCCAGCGCAAAAACAGGGCGCACAGGGTGGCGCGCACGCGACATTCGGCCGACAAGCTCGTCTGAATCAGCTAAGGCGGCGTGTGACGACGCCTTAACTGAATACAGAAACACAAAGTGGGGAAACCTACTTAAGAAGCTGTCGCCGGAGGATCGCTCGCTATGGCAACTAACGCGAGCTCTCACAAGGTCTTCTGTTTCAGTGCCGCCGCTGCGCAACGCGAACGGCGACAACGTGGAGGCGACCGAGGACAAAGCGGAGCTTTTCGCTGACGCACTCGAGTCGCAATTCCGGCCTGTTGAGGAGCAGCCGCCTCGGAGCGCCTTACACGCCCCCGCAGACGAACCGGAGCTCACGGACGCCGCGGAAGTAGCGGAAACCATCGCCGCGCTACGGAGCGGAAAAGCGCCAGGACCGGACGGCATCACAAACGATGTCCTTAAAAAGCTCCCGCGTAGTGCCATTAACAACATTGTGTGCTTGTTTAACGCAATTTTCATGTTTCAGATATTTCCGGCGACATGCACGTGCTCAACTTTCCAAAACCTGGAAAGGATAAGAGGCTGCCGCAGTCATATAGGCCTATTAGCCTGCTAAATACGCTCGGCAAACTCTTTGAGAAAATTCTCCTTAAGAGAATTTTAAAATTTACAGAACAGCACGACTTAATTAATAATGAACAATTTGGTTTCAGGCACACCATGCACCACCCATCAGCTAGTGCGCATAGATGACGAATTCGGCGCAACTTTAACGAGCGGCGATTCACTGGCGGAGTTTTCCTAGACGTCGCCAGCGCCTTCGACAAGGTTTGGCACGACGGCCTCCTCGCCAAATTAATTTCCGCAAACTTCCCAACTTACATTGTCCACATCATCCACTCCTACCTCGCGAACAGATCGTTCCAAGTGGCGATTCTGAACGCAAAATCTACCACTCGCCGCATTCGGGCGGGAGTGCCACAGGGGAGTATTCTCTCTCCGGTACTCTACTGCCTGTATGTGCGAGATATCCCAACCTCTCCCCAGACCGACTCGCCATGTATGCAGACGACACGGCTGTAATAGCCACGTCAAAAAGAGTCGACCTGCTCGTTAAATACTTGGATCAACATTTACTCCAGATCCAGGAGTGGCTGCGGCCTGGCGCGAAATATAAATACCTACGCCGCGGCCACTCGCGCTATGTAATTCTACTATTGAATGGCGCGCAAGTACCAAATACCTAGGAATCACGCTCGATCGCGCCTTAACTTTCCGCGAGCACGCGGACGCGACTTCTAAAAAAGCGTGGCAACGCCTGGGCATGCTGCGAAGCTTATTGCATAAGCGAGCAAATTGTCCAGCGAACAGCCTGCTTCTTTATAAAGTAATGATTAGGCCCATTATGGACTACGCCTGCCCAAGTTGGGGAATCGCGGCGCATGCGCATTTACAGAAGCTGCAAATAGTTCAAAATGCGTGCCTACGAAAAATTCTTTGCGCACCACTTTTCATCAGTAATAAAGAAATTCACACAGTTTTAAAAATCCAATTCTTAGAAGATCATTTTAAAGAACTAGCAAAAATTTCTTTTCAAATTGAACAAATCAAACAATCAATTAATTGCTAACTTAGCCTCTGTAAGAGCCGGACACTTCGGCAACGTACAAACGCCCGCGAGATATGATAGAATAAAACGGGCTTAACGCCAATACTGGCAAGAAAATTGCAGGTAAACAACGCCACAAGCGCGCCGAACGGCTATTGCATTTCTGACCATGTTTTCTCCACTTTTCAGATCAGCCATAGATGTCCCAAGGATAGGGATGGCTCCACAGCAGGAAGTGTGGCTGCATTGCATAGCGGCCACACGGAACTGTGCTGTATAGCAGAGCGGCCTCCGCGCAGTACTACGCCCTGAGGAAGGTCGCAGAATGGCGACCGAAACGTTGGCACCTGTGCCCTGGACGCGGCGTCTCCCGGATAGCCAAGTTAATCATGACTCCGGCCGCGGAAGCCTACGCTCTCACTAATACACCTTGTTCACTCTTTCCCCAGCAAATAACGTTTCAAGTAACCCTTCCGAATGCGAAATCTACCTGCCGCGCATTACGGGCGGATTACCGCAAGGAGCGTGCAAGCTCCTACGCTCTTCAGCGTCTATGCATGATATCCTCACACCCACAAACGGAATCTCCTTGTACGCCGACAATACGGATGTAATAGCCGTCAACGTCAACTTCAAGTATTTGGGTCA
>CAXIVR010000639.1:0-33057 GCA_964035755.1 Teleogryllus oceanicus
GTTATGGAATAGGGGATGTACTGTTTTTATTTAAAAATTTATTAGTTTATATTATGAAAGTTCTAATAAATCTAAATTCTCAGAACTCAGTCAATATCGGATAGCCCTTCATCTACTGGAGCCCTTCAATCGTGCTCCTTAACCTGCTTATGGAATGGTTGGAATAAATCCAGTACTACAAAATTTTTGTGTAGTGAAATTTCAGTCACATCAAATAGACGAAACATCTTGCAACTAGATCTCTACTGCATTCTGCAAACTGCTTCACATCAGGCCATGCAATTATAGTAATTTATATTAGGTAGTAATTTATATTAGGGTAATAGTAATTTATATTTATTCTATCACAACACTTAAAACTATTTTAAATCAATTTAAATATGAGTGACAAGTTAATATTTCTCCATAGGAAATCGGTGCATGTCCATTTTTGTCTCCGCCTGCTTCGGGCTATCATAATTATTATAAATTTCGCCATCAAATTGTTCTCAGAAACACTCGTACGTTTCCAAACCTGGCGAAGGCTACTGAAGTTGATCATGGGCAAAGTAGAGTTCTTTACAATACACGATTTGTTGAAGATTGACAAAATCAAAAAGTCGCTTAACTAAATAAATTTAAGAAACCCTAACTGGTGTTGCTATATTTTGCAGGTCCCCAATCACCAAAATCGCTTTTATTACCCGTCCACTAATCCCAAACTCACTCAGAAATGAATTGAGTTTTCGAAAAACTTTATTGGAAGTCATTTAAAGCACTTCCACTCACTAATGCAGTAATGTATTGCATTTGCAAAGCATATATAGTGCAATTAGCACTATGCGTGCGAAAAATTTAAAGACAAAATTTGGAGTCGTTTTTGACACTTTGGCATTCGACATCTCTGAAAATGCGCAATTTGAGCTCATTTTCACAAAAACTTATCAAGGAACTTCATAAGCACAAGTACTGTAAATGTAATATGTGAACAAATCGCCTCTAATGTAAATATTAACGCTTGAGAGAAGTAAAAATTAAATTTTTGTAATTTTTGAAAAACAAAAGAATACAGCAAAATGACGTTTATGTCATCTAACAAAGACATTTAGCACTATCTCTACCAAAAATTTAAAGAAAAAATTGGATAAGTTTTTGAGAAATTCTTGCTTTGTCATTTTTTAATATTGCATGCAATACTGTGCGAAAACTACTAAAATTTTCAGAAAAATATACGTAACCTTAATGAAAGAACTAAATATGGAGAAAAAAGATTACTTGAAGGAAATATCACTATTTTCAATTTCGTAGTTGTAGAAGACATCGAAAAAAATCTTTTTTTTTTGCAATTTCGAAAATCTAGAGGTAACAGTGAAGATAGTACTGATGTCACTTTTATAAGTGCATTTCACTATATTGTTACGAGAAACTTACAGAAAAAAATTGGAGCCATTTTTGAGAAACTATTGAAAGTCCTAGGGGCAGGGTGTACAACCTGAAAAATTAAAGAATGTTCTTCAAAATCGCAGAACTCGAGCGAGGCCAGATTGATGGCGTTTATTCAGTTTGGAAAAAATCCTACGTATGGTTTAGACGATAGTGTTGATCTATCAGGCAGAGAGACCATGTTTTGGAAATACAGTAATTTCTGAAGTGTAACTACAAATGTGTTAGAGGGAGTAATTTACTACCTTTTATATCAGATTGATTGATTTGTTTTTTTCGTGTTTCCGAGCGCGTCAACGGCTTTGGTCATTAGTCCCGTAAGTGTAGTGCGTGTTTTTCTCTGGAGGTTGCGGTGTTCGTCCCCAGCTGCATGACAAGATCCGGCGCCGAACTGTGATATGTGGTAGTGTAGGCAGCTAGTGTGTGTGTGTAAGGGGAGAGGATAGGACAAGGAAGATGAAGGAAAGATCGCGCGCGGACCGTGGCCCGTTTGGTAGGGTACTGTTCCAGCATTCGCCTGGTGGTGATCGAAGAAACCACGGAACACTACCGATCAGAGCAGCCGACCGCTAGAATTCTCCTCCAGACAGCGACTGAATTCGACCTAGCTGAAAAGCTAGTGTCGAAAATCTTGCCGCCGTCGGTACTCAAACATAGGACCTTCCGGTCAGAGGCGCTGCAGGGACATCAGTTTATGCACCGAGCTACGCTCCGGTGTTTTTAAATCAGGATCACTTTCTATATCAGAGCCCCATAATATGAATTTTTTCGTCGAAAAACCGCCGTTTTTGGCAGCAGCATTACATAACTTTCTATACTACGTATATTACTCCGTATAATACGTACGTATACAAGACAGTAAAAATTATATTATATTTTACTGATACGTTCTAGCTATGTATTCCCTTCCATACTGAGCTCGCTGCTTCGAATACGTGGATCAAAAGGATCGTGTATACAAGGGAAATATGAATGCCGTTTAATGTGCTACATGTTCTCTTATGGGGTGAATTATGGAGAAAAAAATATGAAAAGACAAACCGAATCAAGCTAACATCTAGTTAATTAGTAAAATAGTAAATATAAATCAATAAAGATAAGTAAAAAATACAATTATGTGTGTACACCACGGGCAACGTTAAATGATCTCGGGCGACAAAACCTTTTTGTTGCCGCTCGTTCACTAGAACCCTCAAAACGAACTTAGCGCGTAAATAACTATTTTATATTCTTAATATTTGCGTAACACTTACAAACAGGTGAGTTTCTCGTGCAGTCATCGGGTACTTCCCGCTTTCAAGCAACAAATGATTTGCCGAGATACGACATTGAGTCTAACGATAGGGCCATTCACAGAAAACCTTTTAAAAACAATAAACACGATGAACTGGTATAGAACGATTTTCCTAAGGATGAGCTAAAGTGACAGTTCGCGAAAACAAGTGAACATCACCTGTATTTCAGAGAAGTATCCTTCCGCCACGACAGCTGTTCAGTCACGCCTCTTCGTAAAGTACTAATGGCTCCTGTGAAAACATCCCTATGAAGAAGTCTAAGAGTTTCGCTGAGTTATGCCCGTACGTGAGTCCGGGAAATATTTAAATTTAATTACATATGTGGAAAATCTCTTAACATTTTAAGCCGGAAACACGTGCACCGGTACGCATCTCGCATTCGAATCTTGGTTTTAAAATAAAGAATATTTATCACACAAAAAGTAAATTCAATGTAATATGTAAAGAAAAAAAGAATTTTTACAGAAGAGCATATTACACTGCACTTCCTAATATCAGTTATTTCTCGCAGCGCACTATATTTTTGTCGGACAAGGACACCACAAAAGGGAGTGTCGAAGCCACTTACAAGTTAGCCAACTGCAAACGAACGAATGCGGGAAGGGAGTCTAATGGGCACGACGGCCACAGAACCTTCAGTTATGTTGCCAGCACTAGCTGTCACTTTGGCTCATCCTTAGGAAAATCGCTCTACAGTTGGAAGGAAGGAAGGAGGAGAGAGGCGGGCGAGGGGGGCGTGGTGGCAGCGGGCCGCGCTTCGCGCCGCCGCTCCGTGCGCGCAGGCGGGGGGCGGGAGCGGCAGGCAGCGCAGGGAATTTTCCGCCGCCGCCGCCGCACTCGCACACGGCGTAAGATACTATAGAGGAGCCATTCCACGTCAAATCGCACAAACAACACCAAACTTGACATTCATATTTTTAATTATATTCTATTTTTTTTTTCTATTTGTTATATCGACCAAATAAGTTAACACGTGCATTTTTATTTTTTCTAACTTCATTATTTTGGGAAATATTCCACAATGAAATTTGCTAAAAATGACGCGCATCACTATCTTGAAAATATTCCATATTTGAATTATACAAACTCCGTTCAAATTTCATTCGCAACTTAAAAACATGTTTAATTTTGGAGATTTTGCAAAATGTTTTTTTCCAAATTTTCAATTTTTAATTTTTGAAAATTGAATATTCTTGTAAATTCGATCAACAATTTTTTTTTAAAAAAAATAGTGAAACACATTAGAGTAAGTTGACAACTCCATAAAATATTAAAGTGGAATCTCAGCTACTTTAAAAAATATTAATTTTTACGAAACAGAATGGAGTAGATTGCTGCAAAAGACGCGTTTCATGCGTTACTGGCCGTCGGTTTCTTTGAATGAAGCAGCAATTTATATACTTGTCGAGGTGGTACAACTTCAGGAATGTATTTGATTATTAAATGAATTCTTGACTCACGTTTCAACCGACACTTTGAAATTTTCTGGTCCTTCATAATTCACTTCAAAGATATGTACTCGCTCGACGGACAGACAGACAGACAGACGGACAGACGGACGGACAGACGGACGGACAGACAGACAGACGGACAGACAGACAAACGGACGGACAGACAGACGGACGGACAGACAGACGGACGGGCAGACAGACGGACGGACAGACAGACGGACGGACAGATGACGAACGGACGGAGAGGACGGAGACAGACGACGGACAGACAGGATTGGACAGACAGACGGACAGACAGATTGACAGACGAGATTTGGACAGACAGATTCGGACAGACAGACTGGACAGAAGATTTGACAGACAGACGGACAGACAGACGGACGAGATAGACGGACAGATAGATTGGACAGACAGACGGACAGACAGATGACGACAGACAGAATTGGACGAGAGACGGACAGACAGATTTGACAGACAGACGGGGAAAAAGAGGACAGGGATGGACAAAAGACGGATGGATGGGAAGAAGAGGAAGACAGAGGACGGGAAAGGAGGAAGGGACAGACGGAAGACAGTTTTGATGGAAAAGTTTTGGAAGAAGTTTTTGACAGATAAAAATTTTGGAAGATGACAGAGACGGAAGATAGTTTTGGAAGAAGAAGGGAGGAAGAAGAAGTTTTAAGATAGACGGGAGGGACAGAAGGGAAAGAGGACAGAAGAAGTTTTGGAAGAAGACAGAGGAAAGAAAGACAAAGACGGATAAACAGAAGAGGAAGAAGACAGAGGACAGACAGACAGAGGACAAAAGGGGGCGCGGGACACAGAAGACAGAGGACAGATAGACGGAAGACAGAAGTTTTGGAAAGCAGGAAAAAAGGTTTTGACAGACGGGACAAAAGGAGCAGAAGAGACGGGATTTGGACGGGAAAGGACAGAGGAGGGACAGACGGACAGAAGGAAAAAGGGACAGACAAAGAGGGCGACGGACAGACAAAGACGGAGGACAGAGGACGGACAGATTTGGAAGACGAGGAAAAAAGGAGGCAGACGGACGGTTTGAGGACAGAGGGACGGTTTTGACGGACAGAGGGCGGAAGAGACGGAAAAATCAAAGGGACGGAGAGGACGACGGACGGACAGACGGAGAGGACGGAGGGACAGACGATGGCGCCAGAGGTTTGGACGAGACGGACGACACGGACGACGACGCCCGGACGGACAGACGGTCGGACAGAGGACGGACAGACGGGACAGACGGTTTGGGGGGACGGTTTGATTGACGAGGAAAAGAGGATCGGAAGAGAGGAAGACGGACGGATAGCCCCGGGTTTTCACAGACGGAGGGGAGGGAAGGTGAGGGACAAAAGGAGGGACGACGGGTCCCCGACAGACGGACGGAAGACGGACGGAAGAGGACGGACAGACGGACGAGGACGGAGGGGAACAAGACGGAAGACGGACGGACAGAGGAGGACAGACGGAGGAAAGGGACGGACGGACGGAAAAGGAAAACGGAGGAAAGGGAGGAGAGGAGGAAGAGGACGGAAAGAGGACGGCAGACGGACGGACAGAGGACGGAAGACGGACACGACGGACGGCAGGACGACGAGGATGGTGAGGCGGAGACGGAGGACAGAGGACGGAAAGACGGACGGAAAACGGACACCGGGGACGGGAAGACGGAGGACGACGGACCCGAGAAAAACCGGAGGAAGACGGACGGAAGACGGCGGACGACGGAGGAAGAGACGGACAGACGGACGGAAGACGGAGGAAAGAGGACGGATGAGGACGAGGGAGCGACGGACGGAAGAGGGAGGAGATGGACGGACAGACGGACGGACAGACGGAGGACGGGACGGGACGGACAGACGGACGGACAGGGACGGAGGACGACGGAGGACGGGGCGGTGGTGGACGGCAGAGGACGGAAGACGGAGGATGCGACGGACGGACGGAGGACGGACAGAGACGGCAGACGGACGGAAGACGGGGAGAGGAGAAGACGGACGGGACGGTTTGGCGAGGAGGGACAAGGGACGGACGGGACGGAGACAGACGGACGGACAGATTTGACACGACGGACGGAAAGAGGAGGAAGACGGAGGCAGAGGACACAGGACGGACAGAGGAGGAAGGGACGGAGGGAAAGGGACGGACACAGACGGAGGAAGAGGACGGACAGACGGAGGACAGACGGAGGGAAGACGGACGGACAACGGACGGACGAGGAGGAAGGACGGACGGACGAGGGACGGACGACGGACGGACAGACGGACGGACAGAGGGAGGGGCAGACACGGACAGAGGGACACAGAGGGAAAATTGCCGACGGACGGACGACGGACGGACAGACGGACGGAAGACGGACGGACGACGGAGACAGGACGGACGGAAAGACGGACGGACAGACGGAGGACAGACGGACGGGAGGTTTGACAGACGGACGGACAGAGGACACAGACGGACGAGGGACGGACGAGGACGGCAGACGGACGGACGGGGACGGAAGAGGACGGAAAGACGGACGGGGGGACGGACGGACAGACGGACGGACAGAGGACGGCAGAGGAGGACAGACGGAGGGACAGAGGACGACAGCCGGACGGACAGACGGACGGACAGACGGACGGACGACGGACGGAAGACGGACGGAAAGATGGACGGACAGAGACGGAAAGGGATGGACGGGAGAGGGGCCGACGGACGGACAGACGGAGACGGAGGAAAAGACGGACGGAAAGACGGACGGCAGACGGAGGACAGACGGACGGAAGGAGGGACGGAAGACGGACGGACAGACGGACGGACAGACGGAAAAGTTTTGAGGGACAGACGGACGGACGACGGGGAGGAGGGAAGAGGAGGGAAAGGAGGACGACATGGACGACGAGCAGACGGACGGATAGATGGAGGACAGACGGCGGAAAGACGGAGACAGAGGTGAAGGGACAGACGGACGACGACGGACGGACAGACGGAGGACAGTTTTGACGGACAGAGGAGGGACAGACGGACGGACAGACGGAGACAGAGGAGGGACAGAGGGAGGAAGAGGACAGACGGACGGAGGAGGGACGGAGGGAGGGAAAGACGGAGGACGGAGACAGACAGAGGACAGGGGACGACGGAGGGAAAGACGGACGGACGGGGAGGACGGACAGAGGGACGGAAGACGGACGGACAGACGGACAGACGGAAGACAGAGACGACAGACGGACGAGGAGGACAGACGGACAGAGGACAGACGGACTACGGGGACAGACGGACAGAGGACAGAGGAGGGACAGAGGGGATTTGGGACGGACGGACGGACAGAGGATCTTTCAGATCGGTTGAGTATGGAGAAGAATTAAACCCGGCCCCCTTTTATAGACCCCAAACCAAAAAAGTCCAGAATCCAGTCTTATCCCTTTTCTGGAGTTGGTGGGGGAGGTATACTCCCTTTACTCCCCCCTCTTTCAACCACAGGCTACACGGTACTATTCATTTGAGGGACCTGTAAACCAATTGAAAATTAAAGGATTGTATATTTCGATGAAATTTCTTTAGCCTCTTGAACCTGTTAACTGATCGGCCACGTGCTCTGCTCGGAAAATGCTTGAAGAATGGAATTTTAAACATTATACATTTTTTTTAAAAATTTTTTCTTAATATAACTAATAAAAAATTTTCCCAAAAAATTAAAAAGACATACTTATCTGACAAAACCTATCCCTTTTACTCTAATGTTCATTACAGCGCAAAAAATTTAATACATTCCCTAAATTTTGTCCGTTGTGTTTAGAAACCAACAACAGAGGCGCTTCTCAAACGAGTAAAAACGTTAATATTCCACGAATTAACACTTTATGCACGTAGTGTTGTTTCAATAGAGTCTTCAATTTACAATTCAATCTAACGCATTCTTACAAAGTAGTTTTGTGCATATCCCGAGAGAAAATATGATTGACAATGCACTCACAAAGCCATTCACGGAGTCTAGCTTGGCATTTGAAATAACAATCGCTTCACAAATATTCTGAAATTGTTTTTTTTTTTTTTTTTTTTTTTTTATCTGTGATATGCAGACTAGGTACTATACACTTTTTTTATGTTTACTCTGAATCTGAATCAGTGAAATTGTCGCTGATTCAATCAGTGAGCGCAAAGTCACTGATTTCTTCAGTCGAAACGTGTTTCGCTGACAATCAGTCGAAATGTGAACCTTTTCATAATGCCCTGCCAGCATTCACTGTTTGTCAGTGGCGCCGCCGACTGATCGTCCAAGTGCTCTGTCCAACAGTCTGTTGTGAAGCAAAATCCCACGAGTGGAATAGAAGTTTCCTGTGAGAAAACTGACCTGTGTCTGAAGATTGTTTTAATTGCTTTAGGTAAGTATTTTTCGCTTTTCTGTGACTCGTCTTGTTGATAACTGTGAGACGTTTATTTTATAGCGAACATTTAGCCAAACTAAGATATAGGTTATGAACACGTGGTAAATACCACGTACTTGTTTTTGTTATTAACTTAAACTTATGTAACTTAAGATTTTAGTGTAACTGATTAGTGATACAGTGTGAAATTCGACGTCAATGCATAATTTGTTTATGAAAGTTGTAAAAGTCCAAAATGCTCGATTACACCACAGCAGAGCCAGCAAACTATTAACTCTTTCTTGGTTTTTCCAATTTAGTTTAATGACACCAGTCCAGGAATGGAGTTTTGAAGAAGTGAGAGAAAGAAGTGGAGCTACTGGGGACTATAACACTGTGAATATTTTTAATTTGCCAAAGACTGCTGTAATACTGATTTATTTTGATCAGTGTTCTTGCTTTCCTTAGTCACAAACACATTATATTTACTCATTTACATGTGAGGCTTGGTTTGAAAGTAGAGGGGAGTGCAGATGGTACATCAAAGCCATTTGCCACTCCTGAGGTTCCCTATCCAGACCTCTAATTCTACCAGTTAGTATGATTTGTATGTAATCTGAAAATAAAGTAACCATTTTTTCCTCACATAACTTCTTGACTCATCTATGTTTCTGTTTTAGGAGGGCCCTAATTTGCATCTGAGGAATTGGAAAGGAGCAAACCTTCAAGAAAAATGTCCAGCAATATTTGATATGTGGTGAAAGGATAGAAAAATATTCTTGTTTTGTTAGGTGATGGTGGTTTTAACATCTGCCCTTTTAATAATAAAATATTCCTTCACCATGGCAGCATTTGACTTACTTTTTAATTAATATTACAAATAAATTTGGCATACTAACATTAGCAATTTTTTTCATTTTTAGCAGTATATAATGATTATATCCTTGAGTATTTAATTTAAAATAAACTCAGCTGGGTTTCTGTAATAACCCTCCTCCTGGGAAATGGACAATGCTTCTGCAATTGTTCAATTATCAAAACCTTCTACTATTGGAGTTAAGTTTGTTATATCATTAGAAATTTGATTCTTTTGTTCTGTGTCTGTATTACTTCATAGATTGACTAAAGATTGTCCCAATATCGAGTATGGCCCAATTCTCAATTCATCTAATTTCTTCATATTGGCGACTTTCATGTTCTATGTAACAAGACTTCCTTTTTAATTCAATTTGTCTCCTGTGTAGGTCGTATTTTTTTGTTGTCATTATGAGGTTTTATTGTGATTCTTGAGTGCTATTTTCCTCTCTCTCTAAATCTTCGTCTGTGCATTTTATTTTTAATTCATGGTAGGTTATTTATGGTTTTACCCTCTAGAAAGTATTTTGTTGAGACTTATGTCACTGATATGTTCTGTCTCATATTTCTCACAGCTTTTTTCACAATAGTTGTCCATAGGAAAAAGCAGCTTTTTGTCAGTTTCATTCATAATACATCTTATTTTATTCACCAAAGTCTGGTTTAATCTTTCATTGAGACCATTGCCGATCTATGGCAGTAAAAATCTATTTTTTTTTTATTTGGAATTGTTTTAATTCTTTGAATTTATTCCTGGATATTGATCTGTTAGTACCATCTGGATATCATGGTTTTTGTTACTTCCTCAGTTAGTTTTACAAAATCATCAGCTGTTTGATTTTGTGATGTTAAAATATAGCATATCTTGTGAAATGGCTCACCAGTAGGTGTGGTATTTTTGTTGACCGATCCTCCGTGAACCTCTGATGGTATCTATAGAAACTATCTGTAAGGCACGTTGTTGACCTAGGTGTGACATTAATCCAAATTTTGATTTTCTTCGATTTATTCTTTAGCCGGTCACAAGTTTCACTAATCTTTCTATGTTTATGTTTTATATTTTGCGCTGTAAAGAATGGTGTTACTTTATTTATCATCCACGCTCTTCCCAGGTAAACAATAAGTATTGTGTACATATTTTAGTAATATTTTACTAAATTCTTCTGATAATGAGAGTTTTTTCTTCTTTTCAATTTTTATAATAAATTTCATTTTAGAATATTAGTTTTTTCTTATTGTTTTGTAGTTCTGCATCTCTTTGATCCTTTTTATGCTTCTAATTTCACTGGGTTTACAATTTTAATATGTCATCTGAATTTTCATCAGGCTCTAGAACTGGATGCCTGTTTAAACAGTCTGCCTCTTGGTTTAATTTTCCAGCATTATATTTAACTTTAAAATTGTATAGGACAGATAGTATGTCAAATCACCCAGTTCTTAATGTGTTCTTGCTTTATATTTAAATTTTTAAAAGTTTATAATTGAGCAACAAAATTCTCTCTTCCAAGTAGCCAATGTTACCAATATATCAAACTCTTTATTGTCAAGCACTCAAGGTAAATTGTTTTTTTCCTTGTGAGCTTCATCAATTTTTTCAAAAATATGCCGCTGGCTTTATTATCCCCATTTTGTCGTTGTTTTTAGAACAGCTCCATTTCTTTTATGCGTGTTCTTTTCCAATTGTTCCATTCTGATTCTACTGTATTTTTCAAAATCATACTTGAGTACCAATCTGTCAAGGAAAATGTTAGAATTCTCTTCCACAAAACAGCGTTCACACTCATTTATCCATTGGCATGCATTTGAGTTTATCCATTGAAATATATTGATAATAAAATCATTGGCAATTTTTCTCAAATCTTTACTCAGATATTTGTTGTTATCTTCTAAAACTTTCTTTAAAAGTTTCTCAATTGTTTCATCTGAAGTACTGGTAGATTTTTCAACTTTTTCCTCTGTAGTCTCTTCTATGTAGTAGTTGTAAATTGCAAATTTTCCTCTTTATCCAAATATACTTTTGATAGATTTTCTGATAAAGAAATCCAGACTTTCAAATTGATGTCTTTTTTTTTTTTTTTAAATATTTCTTATCCTACCAAATATTTGTGTTGTAATTAGTCCTTGTGAAGGTTTGTGTTTTGGAGTTCATCTGGTAGCTATTATAAAAATTTTTACTCAAGTGAATTAATAGCTTAGAACTTGCGCTTTCTTGATCATCATTCATCAATTGTATTCCTGTCTTGAAATCAGTAGCCAGGTGCTCCATCTGTGTCAGATGTATCAGTCATTTGTTGGAATAGGCAGATTCGAAATTAGGAAACAATACACAATAGTCTTTGTTTTCTTTATACACATATGTTATATATACTGTTATACATATATGTATATATGTACATAGAAACCAAGGCATGCAGTGCTGTTAGCATTTCCAATTTTAGTTGGAATGCTGCTGATCTTAATGATGAAAATTATAATTAGCAGAGGAAGATGATTAAGTTGCCTGAAAACTTGCCACATACTTGTAATAATACTAAATGTTTATTTGTATTTTTACTTTAAAAATTTTGACAGATTTAATGTCCTTTATTTATTTTATTGTAAATTCATAAAAATCCATTGAAATGTATTTATATATATTTAAATTATAAGAGTCCTTTCTTTCACTACTTTCTTCCATCTTTCTTTTCAGAATTTGTTGTATTGTCACCGAAATTGTCAATAATATGTACATAAAATGAAGAGTGTTAACTGCAGGCAATTTTTCCCTGTAGTGAGTTTTGAAAAGTTCCTGAACATCGGTTTTCTTCTCTGTTGTATGTTTTCATTGGTTTAAATAAAGACGTGTATTCTCCTATCTCACTTAAAAAGGCAGTATCTCCCTTTAAAATTACCTTAATTCCAACATATCTCTTTACCAGTATTCCTTTCATTGAAAAGCCAATTGTTTGTAAGTAAATGATGTAACAAAACTCTTCCTACCCCAAGGATAATGTGACTTAAGGAACTAAACCATAACATTGGACAATTTTTTCTACGTGATAATGTTGAAGACAATAAATGAACAGATAAATGGATTGCTCATATGAAATAGAATACAGGTCTGTTATTACCTCAATTTTCAATTTTTTTTCTGAGTTAAGATATTGACTCAATATCTTTGCCATAATATGTATATTTCTATTGTATTTGTTTGTAGTTAATATGTACAGTGCTGTTCAAGAATATCATTTTCCCATAAAATCTTTCAAAAATTTGTTTAATTAACTTTGACTTTCTTTACATTATAGTCATACTCCTGTATTATATGTATTAAACTCAAAATCCTACTCATTGAGATATCAAGGAAAATACTCAAATACAGATATAAATTATTATTATATTTATTGTATTTATTAAATTTTTATGTTTTTGAAGCATTTGTTTAAAGTATACAGTGATTCTCAGTAGTAGGATTTTGGTTTGTGCATTACAGTACTGGAGAAGCGATGAGATATTTCACTGATTCAAATAAGTGAAGCCTTACTTTCACTGATTGCAACAGCTATTAATTCCACTGGTTCAATTAGTTGTCACAGATTTCACTGATTCAAATAGTGAAGTTTCACTGATTCAAATAGTGAAGGTTTCACTGATTCAAATAGTGAAGTTTCACTGATTCAAAAAGTGGATCCGTTTTTCACTGATTCATTCAGTTCAATTCACTGATTCCTGGCGAGATTTATAACTACTAGCAATCAGTGAATAGTCACTGTCAATCAGTGGTTTTTCACTGATTCAGGCTGAGAGAGAAGAAGTCAGTGGCATAAACATCTAAATTGTTTTTCCACAAGTAAAAAACAACGCATGCCGTTTTAATTGAGGATTTTCATTTTAGAAATTTCTTTTAGGAAAGAAACAAATCAATATAGATCCTGAATAATTTATTGTCACATTCCGTATTAACGCAGAGTGGAAATGCTGAAATCTTCCTAACACAAATGGGACTCATTACTTTTTCAAAACGCACATCATTCCATTTTATCAGCAGACAAACGGCGGTCACAACAATTGACAGTAGTGTAGGTTTTAAGAAACAATGGTAATTCGTCAACTTTTAAGATTCACAGATTTTATAGCTACAAATTTTCAAAACTTCAAGCATACCTTAACATTACTTTAGATATAGAAAAAGCTTCCGATATAATATGGCACGATGGACTACTATTTAATACGCGAACATTTTTAATCCTCTTTTTATCTTCAAGAGTTTCCTTGTCAATCTAAATTTAAAGTGTAAATTAACACGGAACATTCTTCAGATTATTGCATATCGGGAGGCGTCCCACTAGCTCCTATATTATTTATTATATCCATCTCAGACATTCCCACTCTAATGAATTTGGAAATAGCCTCCTTATTCGCAGATGACACTTCCATGTTCACTGCACAAGAAAATTCTTATCATATCCCGAGACAACTAATCAGGCGATTTAAATATTTTAATAAGGTGATTCAACAAATAGAAAACAAATATCGCATCGAAATATCAATCAAAATTCTTTTGCTACGAAAATTACGAAATATTAATGCAATAAGGTTGAACCTTGACTTCCTTCTTCTGCTTCTGTACATATTTAGGACTATAAATAGATCGCAAACTCGCTGCGAAAAAATCATATAAACTCAATAGAAAACCAAAACGTTCATTATAATATTGAATTTGTATCCGTTTATAAATGAAAAAAATCAAGCACTGAAATGGCATTATACATTTTCAAATATGTAATCCAAACCTCTTCAGCATATGGTTGGCAGATTTGGGGAGGTGCACCAAAAACCGCACTCCTTAAACTTGAAGTATTTCAAAATAAATGTCTACGAGCTACGCGGTGCATTAAAAGCTCCATGGGACATTGTACAGGCGGAATAATCAAATTCAAAACAAAAACAAAACCTTTCTATTGAACCCTTAAAGAACTGGATCTCAAAATTATCATTAAGATTATATTTATCTCCATCCTCCTGAGCCTCCACTGCAATATTTAATCTTGGCAAAACTTCAAATCCTTTTCCCAGTGTTAAGACTCATTGTAAAGATCTACATCCTCCATAACTTGCAATTGTTTCAGATAACCACAAGCTGTCTCCTTTCACAATTAAATTATAGAGAATATTACCTTTTTTGTTGTATAAAATATAGTGCTAAATTTATGCGTTAATGAGAGGTTCCTCCTTGGAAGATCCTCGAAAAGTTATATATTTATTATTTATGTAAATATCTTGCCTGAAACGTTTGTAAGGTAATAATTGTCGAACATTGAAAATAAATAAACTCATAAATAAAAAAGAAACAGTGGCGTCCTTGAGATACACTGTTGTTGCGAACGTGGCCCAGCACGTGCCAGCGGCGTGTCTCTCGCGAGACGCCGGGTCTGCTGCCTCTGCGGAAACGGGCGCCGCAGACGCATATCCCGCATGAGAATGTACTCGGCGTCTCTGTGAAAACCTTGGCGGAGCCAGAAATGAGCTTTCTCGAATCGAAATACAACTGCATTTACGTGGGCGGTTCGCGTGGGGTGACCGAACTCTAGTTCAGTAAGGCGTCCGTGCAACTTCCAAAACAAGTGAAGTGAGAATATAAATGGTACGATGACGTATTGTTGTCATTGAGGTTTTCGATGCACGTCCCGGACGAGACATTTACCTAATCGCTTGTAATGTAATATTAAGCTAATAACAACTCAGAAAATCTAATGCCCCATTATGTAGGACGAATGTCGCAAAATTAAAAAAAAAGTATTTGCAGAAAAAATCTCGCTCAAATATCACAACCCGTAGGTGCAGTCACATACTCTCACTTTACCGACAGAAACAATTCTGAAAAACATCCAGCGAAATTTGTAGCAAACCTGTAGATATAAATATTTGAAAATTGCGATTGTTTTCACGTCAAAAATCCTTCAAGTGTCCTAAGGAAAGGAAAGCGATTTGTAGGCCTTCAAAATAATTTCATTAGACATGTGAAAATAAAAAGGAAGAAAACTTTCCAAAATCGAATCCTGAGGAGAAAGAACATCAAAATATTTTGTTACCTTTTCTCCTGCCATAGGGTCCTGTGAAGGTATGGTTTCTGCCAATAACATTTTCATCGATGTATTTGATGAGCTTTGAAGTTTCTTCAGTTTTCTTGGGAGTATGCGATGGCCGTACCTTGGACACACGTAAAGGGTACTCTTCCGGCAAAGCATAGAATTTTCTATTGCCGAATGTTTTTTTAGTAGTCATTATTCACACGCGCACTGTTAGTACATCCCTTCCCAACACACAACACGTCTCGTACAAGACGCAGACGTAACTACGAGCGCTGGGGGAGCGGCCACTGTTATTGTGCAGATGAGCGAAGTTCACAATTTATCCGATAGATGTCTCTTACCGTCAACCAAACAACTTCAGTACAGTATTACCACTTTAAGACTGTGTCAGAATAGAAATCATCAACTCTGCTTAATTTCCATATTCTAGAAAAGAATTATCGATAGAAAATGCGTTTTTGTAGATTTTGGTGTCTTTGAGCCACGCGCCTTCTGAACAATGGGATTTATAATAGGTAAATTATTTACTTTTTAGTGAAGTGGTATATCTTTTTGTCACCATGACAACAAGTGATGAAGACGCTGACTCTTCTAAACATTCAAAACCTAATTATTTAGGTACCATTATTTGTAACTTTGTTTTTGGTTTCATGAAAATGCTTCTGTCAAAATGTGATGTAGCACAAGCGGCTGCTGTAGAAAGGAGGCGCAGATATGATGAAGAAAGACGAGAAAGAATATTTAATCCAAGGCGTAGATTAATTGGAGTAAGAAATTCTATGTACTTGTTTACTCATAAGTCTGTGTATAATATGAATATATTTCAACCAATGTTGGAGTTTTCCCCTTTATTTTTGTATAGATTGATAAAGATGCATTAGATCAGCAAGTCCAAGAAAGAAAGCAAAAAGAATTGGAAGAGAGACAAATAAACAATGCATTTGATGAGTTGAGGGTGCAAAATGACAGACTGGCTTTACTATTGGAACAATCCCTCTTAGAGGTATTATTTGAACATAATGTTGGCATAGAACATTCAATTTTACTGTAAGCTATATATTGTAGTTCTTTGACATCTGTTATAATGTATGCAGGAGAGACGAAAAATAAACAAGGAAATTAATGTATTCAGATCCACTTTTCAAGGACCAGAAGCTCGACGTGAATATGAAATACCGGCCCGTGTAGATGACACTGATGCAAGATGTGGTTCTTCCTCTGGACAAAAGTATATGTTATGATAGATGCTAAATAATGTTTTTATATTTTGCCTGCATTATGTTTCTTTATCTAATAAATTTTTAAAATATAAAGTTAGGGGTTTTAAAAAAAAATGTATGGCATGTTCTAAATATGTTTGATTGTTTTGATTAGATTTCTTGGAGAAGATCTTGGTTCTAAAGATCGAGAGAAGGTTCAAAGAGAGCAGAACAAAGCATGGTTGGAACAACAAATTTTAGAAAGAAAGTCAATAAAAAATGAAGTGAAGAATCTTATGATCAAATTTTAATGTCAATGGATAAAAGATCCTGTGAAATTGAACATCTTGAAAGGAAATGCAGGCGCCAACTGAATGAAACAGTTAAACAATACAATAAATTTATGGTAAAAGGAAGAAACATTTGTCTATTTTGAATGTGTTTGCAGAATTTAAGGTTTTAATCCTTTGTGTAGTATTTTTATTTGTCATAAAAAAGATAATGTAATAAAAAAATCATAAATTTATGTTTAGGCTGATGAAAGAGCTCAATATGACAATGCTCAGAAGCGGAAAGAGCAAGAGGACAATATGGCAGAAGTATGCCATTCAATGCTGGAGATTTGTTATGTAAATAGTAATGTACATCAAAGCAGCCTTGAGGCCACATCGTAAGAGGCTCAATGTACAAGGAATGTCTGAAGAAGAACGAATGGAATTTCGTATACTACAACGTCAACAAATTGAGGAAAAAATTGTATGTTTACACATGTTTATCACCTTTAATTTGACCTCTAGGATTATAGTGATATTGAGGCTAAAAGAATTGCCTGCATATTAGTTTTCTGACTTGAATTTTGCATGGTAAAATAATTGTATGCAATTACTTTATCCTAAAACTTGATTTTCTCCACTTCCTGAGAAGTCAACAAAATATTTCAAGCCCTTTTTGTCTTGCTATGCACTTTAAAAAATTTATTGCAAACTTACTGAATTGAAATTAGCTGAAATAAGTCATGTTGCTCAGGTATATATTTATCACAATCATCTGTTAGGCTGGGAAAGGAATTATATCTATTGTGTATTCATGCACTCCTCCACTGCCTCCCTGACCTACCCGCTCAGTTGCATCCTGACCTTCCTCATCCTACCCCGTTCTTCCATGATTTCTATGATCGTTGTTGATATAGGCAAGAGTAAACAGCTGCATCATTCCGTATTCCCTATATACTTGCCTTAAAAATGTTGATGTTTAATTATTCAAAGCTTAATTGTGATATTGGAATGAATTAGGATTCATTTAGTAGTAAATTGTATGGGTTCAGAAATGGTTAATCCATTTTCATGAATTTGTCCACTGTGTTCAATATATTCCCGAAAGAATATGCACTTAAATTTTGCTTTGTAGGGTAGGAAACAGTGATGAGATTTAGTTTCTATGAAATTTTTATGATGACTGATTTATATTTTGTCTTTTGGTAAACATTTGCATTCCAAGATATGATAACATAATTCTTTGTGATTATAGTCCCTGTTATTTGTGATTTAAGGCACAACGTGCAGAAGAAGCTCAGTTAGAAGCAGAATGGAATAAACTTTCTGATGGAATCGCTTACAATGTTTTCATTAAAGACATGGAACGTGCCAAAAAGCAAAGGTAATATTATTAGAGTTTTTTTAAATAAGTCTTCTTGAAAATAAAAAATGATGTGATGTGTTTGGATCTACGTAACACTACCTAGTATTACAATAATTGTGAAATCTCATCAAAAAGTGTTGATGATTCTAATAAGCAAATCTAAAGCTATAATTGTGATAATGTTATTATGAAAGTGATGTACCTGAAGATGGAAAATAGAATCTCTGAAGTCGTATTTATTTTATTTATTGTTTATGTTTTGTTTTCACTGTCTGAAAAATACATAACAGTAAATGTCAAAGGTAATATTAATATAAATAATTGAATTTTCATTAATTTTAGGTGCTTTACATTTATTTAATTTTTTTTTTTTTTTTCAGGAAATTGAGAAACAAATCGTAGAACAAAACAGAATTTTATCTGTAGAGCAGAAAGAGAGACAGCATTTTCTTGATAAGCATGTATATACATCAAACCTTTCTGACGAGTTTTATAAACAATTCAATACAACTACAAGATAATTGTATAAGTGAAAAATATATTTTTTGTATCTACGTGCACCATGCACCCATTTAATACATTTTTATACTTTACACTCTTTGTGATATGGTTTGTACAATTAGTGTTGTTTCCATCCAAGAAAATGAATATTAGAGTTTTCAGTTGAGTATTTTTATGTACCCTCAATTACAAATACTTCCAATAAATTTGTTGCAGAATTATTTCAAGGGCCATAATATGCTCTCAAATTAAAATTATAGTTCTTCACCACCTTATAAGCTAAGGTTTTCTATTGCCAACAAAGGTCATGAATTGCAAATTAAAAAAGTTTTTAAACAAACAAACAGGAATACAATTCCTTCTTTTGAAATTTCTGTACAAAAATTCTTCATAAATAATTAATTAACTTACTTGTAAGTTATGTATTACTATACATCTCTTTCTTCCATATACAGTACTTTTTTTCTTATTTACATTTTACAATCTCATCAAACAAAGAAATTGTATCAAAATTTCTTTGTTATAAATTATGGTGTGTGTGTGTGTTGTTATTTTCATGGAGAGCAGTTTAAATATAGATCAAATAAAAAGTAGTAATAAGGGAGAAGACTTGAAGCAGCATTACATAGGGGTGTTAGTTTGGTGTTGCATGATATTTATTTTGTTTCATTTTTCAATAATTGCTGAAATAATTATTTTTAGTCAAACTAAAATATTAAAAGTGAAATAATTCATTTTTTTAAAATATAGATCAATTAAAAAGTTGTAATGTTTAAATTGTTACAAAGAATTGAAATATTTTTTCATCAACAGAATGTTGATTGAATCTCTTAGATTTCAAAGAAAATGTTCAAACTTGATTTGTTAAATATTCTAGATTCCCATTAAATTGGTGCATCTCACTCATTTGTTCTTCATAACAACTGGTTGTTATCAGAAATTTTCATTTCGATGCAATCTTCATTCACTCAAAAATTGTCTCCAGGCTTATTGTTAGGCGCAATCAGCATCACCAACTAATTCTGATCTTAATTATCATATATTCAAGGGTTCAAGCATGATTACTGGTGTATAACAGGCAAAAAGATGATATAAAAAATATTCCAAATGTCATTACATAATTTACTTAATAATTAGCAGCACCTTATATTTTCTAATGTCTCATGCAATCAAACCTGATTTCAAATCTCACAACTGTAAATTTATTGTAATTCAATGAAAAAGTGTTAAAACATTTTCTTGAAATAATTACTTGTAAAAAGTTTCATGCCTTATTTTTCCTCTTTCCCATGTGAATATGAGAATGATAGCACATAAATATGCACATTTTTATTTCTATTTAAGGATTTGAAAAGATAGCTCATATTAGAAACTACATGGGGCATTCAATGATATCTTTACCTAAACAAGAAGACAAGTACACAATTGAATGGATTTATTATTACTTTTCTATATTATTTCCTTGGATATCAATACTCTTTGACCACTTCTTCTAAGAAGACAGTAACTGTTTTGAGAAAAATTCTTTGGCTGTTCTGCAAACTCAGAATCTCACTGCTACCTCGACATCTTCATTGCTTAAGAAATGCTGTCCTTGGAATTATATTTTCCTGTTTCAGCATAGAAAATATTCAGAGGGAACATGATGAGGGTGGATGAGGGAACTGTTGGAACCCTCAGGCTTGGATGGTGCTCTTGAGATTTTGATGATGCATTATCCATTATCATGAAGGAGCAGTGCATTGCGAAAGTGTCACTGCCAATGATGCCCATGAGGAACATACATTATTGAACCCTCTCCATTTATTTCATGATGAAAATTATTTTCATGGGGTCACTACCCCTCTATGGAAAGTTGAAAAACACAAAATATCCCAAATAAAAGGTTTAAATAAAGTATTTAAAGGATCATTAATGCTTCAAAATAGTATAATACTATAATAGAATAATACAAAAATCCTGAAACAGAAAAAGAAATTTTCACTTGCAAAATAGTGCAAAAACTGAATGTTTCTCTTTTAAAATGATGATGGAACATCATAGTACATGACGTTTTTCTATAGCATATGTAATAAAGCACAACTATCTGGAACGTCAAATATTCTTACAATCAATTATTTGAACAAAATCTGGGTTTTTACTTGTATATCTAATACGTATATTAAATGGTAGTATAGAGTAATTATCGATTACGAGATTTCAACGGAAATACACGTTTAGGGGTCCCTTCATACCCAAAAAGTTTTTTTTATTATTTTTTTAAATTTTTTTATTTTATTTTTTTTCAGAAGGTCCATCCGTCTGTTTGTGTGTCTGTCGTCTGTGAACAACTTTGCGTAGGATTTTGCGCCTAAACTATGGGCAGGTAGGTTTGTAACCAAACTGAACGAATCCCTGTCGATCAGGCCAGTTCGAAGCTCTGCATTTTGAAAAACATTCATTAATTTTGGGGTGTACTTTACATAAAACTCTTAAGACAATTTCACTCTTTTCTAAAAAATGGTTCCAATTTTTACTTTCTTGTATACGTACGTATATACGGAGTAATATACGTAGTATAGAGAAAGTTATGTAATTCTGCGCGAAAAAACGGCGGATTTTCGGCGGAAAAATTTCATTGACGGGCTGTGATGGCGAAAAACAGTTGCTAAATTAAGAGAAAAAATCCTCTAACATGTGGTGTAGCCAGAATCCCTGTTTTGTGGGTCCTTAATGCCGAAAAACCAATTGGAAGTAAAACTTCTGTCCGTTCGTCTGCCCGTCCGTGTGTGAACACTCCTAGCGCCTAAACCATTCGTACGATCTTCTCCAAATTGAAGAATCCTGTCTATCTGGCTCTAGTTGAAGCTTTGCAATTTTGCAAAACATTCTTTAAAATTTGGGGGTACCTAACATGACGTCCCCCGGACATTATCAACATCTTCTCAAAAACGGTTCCAAATTTTTTCTTATAATCTAAGATAGGAGCAAAATACACTTATAAAAGTGGCATAGGTCAGCATTTCACGGTTAACTATGAATTTTCGAAAATGGGAAACGTTTGGATTTTTTCTGGTGTCTTCCTAAAACTACAAAATTGAAAAAAAGGATTTTTTCTTCAAATGAAATGTTGTGCATAAATAGTTCTTCAATTAGACCAAGTAAATTTTTTGGAAATTTTAGTAGTTTTCGTGCAATAGTGCGTGCAATATTTGCAATTTTCAAAAATTACAAAAAGAAGATTTTCTCAAAAACGGCTTCAAAGTGTTTCTTTTAAATTTTTGGTAAGGTTTGTGCCAAACGAACCTTATCCGATGACATTAATGCTACATTGTTCTATTCTTTTGTTTTTCAAACATTACAAAATGTACATTTAAAAACATTCAAAATCTGTTAAACATACACGCGCGCGCACACACACACATCACTTATTTCAAATACATAATAGAAGGATGATGCGATAAGTATGACTTTATCAAGCAAAGAAAGCATATCTGTCATTTTGCTCAAAACGGGAACGAAGTGTGAGACAAACTTTAATAATTATTTATTTTCCGTCTGCGTTGTTACACATGTAAATATAAATGTCGAAAGGCAGACTAATTACATTATGTATTTATCAGCTACCAGTCCCCTCGGCAGGCTCTTGAAAGTGGGTGGGGTGGGGGCAGGAAGTTGCGCCCCACCGAAGCTAGCCTGAACACAACCCGCAGAGAGTATATACTCTCTGAGCCTGACCACAACGCATTATTATCCGTTCATCCTAAGAAAAATCCTGATATAAGAAGTACAAGTGTAGGTTCACTACATAAGAACTAATTTGAGCCATCGGTTGTTAAATTAACCTTGCATCAAAACTACTGCAAACGAAGGAGACCAGTGTGAAGTGCATGCGTGTTGCTGGTCGATAAGGACCTCTGATATTTCAACAGTGGATTGACGAGGGTCAGCAGCGAGCGTGGACGCGGCTCATTGGACCTGGCCTCACGCCGCCGATCGGCCTATCAGGACATGCTATTCAGTATTCAGTTCATTTTGGAAGGTCTAAGAGAGTGACTGTCCTTCAGGAAAATTTCTTCTTAGTGGCGAAAAGCGCATCGTTCGAAAGTTTTCAATTTGTTATTGTAGAGGAATACGTCGTTGGCGAACCTAATCGCTGAACTTACTAGAGTTCACAGGTATGTACCGTATTGAAACTTATCGTGCCGCATTAGTGTGAATTTTAATGTAAAGGACATTGGTGGATATCTTTTAATAGGCGCCAGACACAGAGTATAAATTACCTCTTTCAAGTGGAAGTCTTATTTCATTGGGAGTAAACGGACGAATGAAGTTCGAAAGAAAAATTAAAGGATACCTAAATTTACACGCCTATTTCAAATGAAGCAAGAATTGTCAACAAGATTCTCAGGAATGGTGGAATGGAATTGTAACTTAAGGTATGTATATATTTCTATCATGTGTTGTAATAATAGAAATTCATATATTAGTTCCATTATTTCCATTTTTACGTCCATTGAAATGAACTGAACAAAAAATTAAGTTGATTATACTACTCGTTCAGAATTCTTTCAAATTCAGTCAGCCTTCATACTGCTCGTTGTGTATATTTCGCGAATGTTCATTCCCACCTAAAATATGGCATACTATTCTGGGAAATACATCTTATATAGCTCCCAGACTTTTAGATTACAAAATAGAATTGTACGAATAAAATAACCAAATACCACCCACGTAATTCTTGTAAGCCTCTCTTTGTATGTAGGATGTATGATGTATGATGAGGTATGTATATAGGATTTTTACCATTCTGTTTATTTACGAATCAGTAGTTTTTGTCAAAAATGACTTGCTTAAGGGCGGGAATATCTTTTCAGAAAACACCGATGTCTATTACTATAACACTCGACGTAGAAATCATATTCATCAGGGACAGTATCAACAGCTTATTACAAAACATTCACACAAATAATGTACAATACATGTACATTATATTACAACACTTTGACAGATGACATTAATTGATTAAATTAGATAGAAAAGTTTAAAACCCAAGTGAAATCGTCTCTGCTGCATAACTGTATCTATACAATTAGAGACTACTGATCATCACAAGGAATGTAATATTAATTTTAACAGTGATATTTATCGCATTATCATTTAGACTGTATTAATCTAAACAACATGTACCAAGTATTATACCGCAGACTTCGGGTCAATGACCCCCATCTCGATCAGGTTTTTCGTCCAGTTTCCCTGATCCATTGAGCAAATGCTGAGATGGCCCCTTGTTTTGCTTCTGGACGTAAATGGAACTTCATTATCTGTGCACGTTTTCATAATTCAATGGGAAATATAGTTATTCAAATTATCGTTCTCCATGTTGATGGGGCAGGAAGTATTATTCCTTGACGAAGGACATGATGGATAAGAGCCCGAATTTATTGCTGATTTATCCTTGAAAATAGTTTTTATTACATCGGAGCGGGTTTTTTTAACAATCCTGGCAAAAAACGCTATTTTTTCTGTATCCAAAATTTAAGCAGTATATGGCTTAATGTAGGAATCACAGCATATTGAAATCGTGCACACTTCCCCATTGCACGTCACACAGTTTTTAACTGTTTTTGATGTAAAGTAAGTAAATAAGCGTCAGTCTGTGAACAACGCTAGTACATAAACTGTTCAGCCAATTTTCTTCAAAATTGATATTCCCCAATCGCTGATGTCGCGGCTCCTGGAATTTGAAACTTAACTGGAAGTCAAATAGTGTGAAAGGTGGATAGTGGAACAACTGGAAGTTGAAAAGTGTGAAAGGCGTTTAAGAGTTAATGTTGCAGGTATCATTTTCGTTGATTTCCCCGATTTTTCGAAAATTGCAAGCTATTTCAAAACTACAAAATTGAATATAGGGATTTTTCCTCAAACGAAGTCGGTTGTACAAAATTAGCACTTTAAATAAGATCAGGTACAATTTTTGAAAAAAAGAGTAGTTTTTGCGTGATTTGTGCTTGAAATTTACAAAAAAAATTGTATTTTCAAACACTGCTTACAATTTTCTCTTCAAATTTTGTCCACTTATGTAATAAGGGACGGCAAAAAATGTCTCTAGTCCCATTATCGGGAATTGCTTAGTTTTTTCGAAACTTGCAACAACAAAATTTCAAAACTACAAAATTGAAGATAGAGATTTTTGCCTCAGACAGTGTGTTGTACCAAATGAACTCTATAAAAAGGTTATGTACGATTTTTTTTAAAAAACGAGTATTTTTTGTAATTTGCGCTGAAATATACGTAAATTTTCGTTTCTTAAAACCTGCTCCAATTTTTTCTTTAAATTTTCCCCACATATGTAATAAGCGACGATGAAAAATATGGTGCTATTCCCATTTTCTGGCATTGCTCCGTGTTTTCAAAATTACCAAAAGTGAACATTTGAAAACTACAAAATTGGGCATAGCGATTTTGCCTGAAATATAGTCAGTTGTTAAAATCAGCTCTTTAATAAAGATCATGTAAAAATATTTTGAAAAAATGAACTGACTTCGCTTAATCCATATCTACAATGTATTCAATTTTCTAAAAATACTATTTTCTTAAAACCCGCACCAAATATTTTCATTAATGTTTCTCCTCGAATGTAACAGCACATGGTAAATAAATAAATAATATAATTTTTTGAATATAACATGATTGGACATTAGACACTGCATGGGGAGTATGTAGTGAAATTTTGACGAAAATTGGAACATTTTTTTTTTTCAATTTTTCAATCTTGAAAGTGTGCTCAATACAGCTGTTGTCACCGTTTGGCCGTATCTAAAATTTAAAAGCCTTTTTTTGAGAATTTAAATTTGTCATGCCCCCATCATCGCATACGTCAACGCGCATCTGTTTTTAAAAATACTCTTGCAATTCTGAGTTAAAAGTTAGATTTCGAGTGGAAAAAGCTGATAAAGCAGTGGAAGATCTTAGCTAATAGGCAAGAAAGAAGAAACATCAAAACGAAAAGGGAAGAGGAGGACACAGATTACATCAAAGTCTATCATAGTGATTGGTAAGTGTCACTGTTTACTTTGAAAGGCCATTTGCCGCACATTTATTTCCAGTGTACATTGGTGCATATAACCCAAAAATACTTAAGATAACATTTTTAAAAATCTTTTATACACAACTAAATGTGTTCTTGATATTAGGCTCGTTTTATGGAAATAATCTTTCAAAAACTAAAAATTAAGAAAGTAAGAGAAATTAAAATTTCTTTTTTAGTAAAAAATTTATGTGGCAAAAAAATGATATCTTTTAAATGAAAACCATCAATGCAAGAAAAAAATTGTCTACTGCAATGATTTATAATCATCAACCAAATAAGTATTTCCTTGAAATGAAAAAAAAAAAATCCCTACAAATGAAATAAATTATACCCGAAGAGGCAAATGGTCAGCGCCGCGCACGAACATTTTTAAAATTAAATGAATGCGCGGCACGCAGCGCAGGTCACGTTCGTCGCCACCTCCCGTTCACACACTGCTCGAAACTTTCGCTCCTTGGGCATTGTTATCCTCCGCTGATAGGGTTTTTCCGCCCACAAAAGCAGATCACCCGCTTAATGCGCCCAACATCATAACGAAATGTTGAGCCAAATCTTAACTGATCCTTTAGGCGTTCTCTTACTATTTATGAAAAACATTATTCGTAATTTGCTTCTTCTCGGCAACAATGGCGTCTACATGCTCTTTTTTATTAATCTGAGATGCACGATTACTAAAATTCTCGAATTAAGCAAACCCCTGGTCCGATTTTGTTGATCGTTGTTTCAAATGATTCCTAAAATTATGCTTTATCAAATGTTCACGTTATGCTTCCCATTCCTCCGCGCATTCATTTAATTTAGAAAAATGTTCAGCGCGCGCTGCCATCATTTGCCTCTTCGGGTATAATTTATTTCATTTGTAGGGATTTTTTTTTTTCATTTAAAGGAAATACTTATTTGGTTGATGATTATAAATCATTACACTACATATTGAAAAATCATAAGACAAAGCTGCAATTCTGATAATATTATAAATAGTGAATAATGCCATGTCATCAGCATACAGAGCTATTTTAGTACAAGGTAAATAAGAAAATCTGACATGTCGATATTAAAAGGTAAAGAGAAAGAAAACAACCGTGACAAATTCCTGATTTAATTCATTATACACTGGAAAGAGAGCAGTTTATTTTACTGCAAAATTACGATTGAGAGAAATTTTTAATAATTTGGAATAAATATATTAGAATCCATATATCGTATCATTTAAATAAGAGACCAACATGCCAAACTTTGTCAAATGCTTGAGTTATATCCAAGAAAAGGCTGATAGAGAGTTTTTTATAATGAAAACTATGGGGTATTGATTCAGAAACATGTAAAAGTTGATGAATGCTGGAATAATTTGAGCAAAAGCCAAATTGATAAATAGGTAAATTTAAATTGAAGATATATAATTACGAAGGTGAGTTAATAATGTTTTGACAATTTTTGATAATGACCACAAAAGACTGATGGGGCAATAGTACATTGGGTTTTTGGGAACTTTGTCAGCTTTACAGATAGGAAGAACAAGAGCTAATTTCCAAGCTTTAGGGAAATAATAATAATAATAATAATAATAATAATAATAATAATAATAATAATAATAATAATAATAATAATAATAATAATAATAATAATAATAATATAATAAGAAAGATGAAGTATAGAATTGAATATGTTTGTTAATTTAGCTACATTTGAGATATTTAATTCTTTTATCATTTTGCTTGAAATTGCATCATGACCTGAGGCTTTATTGATTTTTAATTTTTGTGTTTTTTTCATTACTTCAGGTGGAGATATATACCTAAAGGCTGTAGGAACAGAATAAATGGGGAAGATATAACAGTTTCTATTTTATCATTAAACGCTTGATTAATTATAGGATTTGGTGTAAATGATTGTTCAAAATGTTCGCAAATAGATTTGTTTTTTGCTCATCAGAATATACTATACAAGAACCATATTTTAAAATAAGAATAGGTAAATAAGATTCGTTTTTTAATAGTAGACCATTGGGTGAATTTGTGGTGAATTTGGGTGAATATTAGGGTGAATTTGTTATTATTTAGATATAATTATTCATTTATTTTTGTTTTAATGCCTGGTCGGCAAGTTTGTTGTGCAATATTTTCTTAGGTTATGTTTAGATTTAATTAAGTTCAGTGTACATATAGATAATTGGGTTCGAGAATGTTTATATGGTTTAAAATGTGTAATTGAATTTTGATAGGAAAATTGAAGAGTTTGTGAATTTGTAATAATTGTTTAGGAAAGTTGTAATTTAAATTTTTTTTAAATAATTAATATTTAATAAGGAAATTAAAAGATTTTTAATTGAAAGGTGATCTGAATCTAATTCGGAAATTTGATAGAAAGGTATATTTACATATTTTGCAATAATTTGAGAAATCAGTTTATTTTTTTTGAATTTTAATTACTGTTAAAATCCCAAAATAATACTAGGATGAGAAGTTTGAAAGATTTTATTATATATTTGCATTGAGAATCATTTATTTGGGGGTTTGTAAACAGAATAAATTGTGTATTTTGATGATTTTGAAATGATGACATGAACTGCTATACATTCCAGGTTCTCAGATAATAGATAATAAGTTTGTTCATTATATATGTTATTTTTAATAACAATAGCAACACCTCCAGAAGTGTGATTTGAAATCTGAAATTTTGTAATTTCCAGGAATTAAGTGAGTTTCAGTTATACAAGCAAAATCAATATTGTATTTTTGCAAAAAAGATTGAAAATATTTTTTTGGTGTATGATTCCATTAGAATTTCAATTACAGAGTGAAATGTAATTTAATTGAGTACTGAAATTACTTGCTATGGATGAGAGATGGGAAAATATTTTGTATTAAGGTTTGAATATGAGGGAAGTACTTGTTGAACTATGTTGGATATTAAACAGGAATAGTTTGAGATGTTTGTAGTTTTGTAACATTTGAATAAGATTCATGTGTTGTATGAGGAGATGTGTGTATTCCAGAAAGGGAAGAAGGTTCTTGTGTTGTAGTAGTATTGTACAAATGATCAAGGGTGGAAAGTTTGTTTGTTTAAAGTTGGAGGAGGTAATGAATTGCTTAGTGGGTAATGTTTGTGTGTTAGAGGATGAAATTGATTTGATTTGAGTAAATCTTTAAAAGTTTTGCAACCTCTGTGGTTCTTAGTAGCTGCTTGCCACAATTGACACAAACAGGTAGAGTTGATTCACGAAGTGGGCAGTTAGAATAATGATGATTTTTGTTGTATCTAATACAACGAAGTGTTAATCGACAGTTTGCTTGAGTGTGATTAAATCATTTGGCATCTTTAACATTGCAATGGGAGATAATTTGTAATTTCAGCTTGAATTTTAATTATACTATGAAATAATTTTTCAAGGTTAAACATTTTTGAAACTTCAGGGTTTTTAATTAAGTCTACTGAAAATATTTCTATTGGCTCACGTTGTTTATTATATAAACAATATACGTTTTGTACTAGAAAATTTAACCTTGTCAGCTCATTAAAAATTATTTCATTTGTATAACAAATTGGAACACCTTTAAATATGACAGTAAAAGTTTTAATAGTAGGATCATGAAATGAAAAATATTAAACGTTATTAGTGTCAAAATTTTGTAATTTCTGAAATCATCATATTTTGAAAGATAATTTTTTCATAATTTTTATTGTTTTCATTGAAATTTCATGTTTAACTATATGTTGGAGATTGTAAGTTTGTAAAATTATATACATTGGAAACAAATATTGGTGGAATGTTAATGGTTTGAGAGTCATCCTGAGGTTCTTGCAAATTAGATAGTGTTGCATGTTTATTGTGAAGAGGTGTAGGTGGATTAGAAGGATTTCAGATATTGGGAGTCAGTCTTTTACCTTTAGAATGAGGAATTGATTCATCTTCTTTCTTTCTTGAATCACTTTTATTCTGTATATTGTTCTTGAAATTGTTGGCTTCTGCTGGGATGGTTGAATTTGAAGAATGAGTTGTATTTTAGGGAGAAGGTTGTACAGTTTCTGATTCATTATCTGAACTGTTAGTAGGGTTATGACATGAAGATAAGGGAATATCATTAATAGCACTTGCAGATTATCTGCAACACAGTAAGTTGCAGTTTGACACATCTGAAGTTTGCAGTTTGTTGCAGAATCGATGAATCACTTCATTGGAACCTCCTTGGTAATTCAAATGAAGGAAATGTTGAATTATCTGTAAATGATTGTTAAAAATGTTGAATTATCTGATTCTAATGTTCAGTTGTTGCAATTCGTTTGTCTTTATGCATTGAAGTATCTTCTTCAATATCAGGAGGTAGAAGATAATCAGAAGTTTGTAAAGCTAGGTGGACACTCACTGACATGATGCCTAGTGTGCTCAATGTTTCAAATGTAGAACCATCTATACAACGGTAGCTGTCCGAGGCACTGCACTGGAACTTATAACTTTTGATCGTACAGTTTATAGATTTAATAGTTTTATAACATGACACAATTAATGTAATATATTATTGTAATATCAAGAAAATCAGATGAGCAATATATACAATTAGTGAGAACTTATTCAAAGCCACCTCTGGGAAAAAATCTGGATCTGCCACTGACAATCTAGAAAAGTGTTCAAAAATGAAAAATCGATTAGTGAATACAATAAAGTCTAAACAAAATTAATACCCTCTCAGATGAACCTTCTTTAATAATAATTCAATGAGGAAAAAAAAATTGGAAAAGGTGTTTGAAAACAATTGCTTATATGTCATGCAAATTGCTAAAAAACTACTCATCGTTCAAAAATTGAATATGAACTTATTTAAAGATCCACCTTTAAGGAACAGATTTCATTAAAGAAAAGTATCTATCTTCAATATTGTAGATGTAGGAAGATATCCCTCAAAAATTGTACATTTTGCAGTTTTCAAAAATTGGAAATTTCAATGAACATGAGACCTGCATCATTCTAAATCATCCTTGATGCTGTCTGAAGACAAAGTTTGATCAAACACTTTGGTGCTATTTTTGAAAAATTTTGAAAATGTTTCTGAAGCTCATGAAAGTATCCTCAATATCAAAATATCCATTCACATCCCAAATAGTAAGAAACTATAATGATTTTTGGGTCAGATATTTGCATAAATCACAAACAGAACATGACCTTGGCTATAATGGACCAAGTAATCTACATAGAAACAGATTACAAAATTAAAATTATATTTATGACATACACATAGTAAATAAATTGAGTAACAATAAAGTAAACAAAATAAACGGAATAAATTGCAAATTGCAGAAATTTGGTCTTTTTAAGAAAACAAGCAAAATATGAAGATGTGCATAAAAAAAATTATGTTTAAATAAAGGGAAATGGGTATTTCATCCACTTATCAACATGCATGAACAAGAAAACATACTTTTTGAAACAAGTAATTGCATTGAAATTTGATCTCTAATCATGACAGCCTACTTACATCATATTATGTAATGATGTACCTTACATCATGAAATTAATGTACACATCAGCCCCCAAAAATTCAAAATTAAAGGGATAGTGAGTGAATTATGTGTTCATGATTTATTTCAGGGTTGTTTTTTTTTTTTTTGGTCATGAAAGTAAAACACTTGGAGTACCCTGAAAATACATAGCTTTTCAAAGAAATTAATAATTTCAATAATGTAGAATGACATGATTTTGTATGAACTACTTTCATACCCTGTTATATTTTACTATAAATCACTGAATTCATGTTTTGAATTACTAATATATTATAAACTTGTTTTGTTTCTAACTAGAAATTGTGGATTCTTAGGAGGAAAATAAGGTTTACAAAAGTATGACTTAAGTGAATGCTTGAATTAATTGAATATAGGAACTATAGTAGCTATTAGTAAATAGCTTACTAATGTGTTTCAATAAATAATTTTCTTTGCAATCTAAGATTACTGTGAGATAAGGAAATGAGAAATGCTGTATAACAAGAAAGTAAAAGCATAAGTTATTTCAAATTGGGTAAAATAACATATGAAAAAATGCTTGAAAGTACTGAGTTTAATGTAAGCAAATAGTGAAAGATGCATTGTTTCATTGCATACATAACTCTTTGGGAATCTTTGCCTTCATAATTATTAGTTTAACTATATACAATAATTTTTTTGTTCCACAGCAAATTAAAGTGAATGATGTTTTTTCATACAAAAGTTTGCTTTCTAATTGAAGTCATCATAACAGTTACAAATAAAGAAGCATTGGTAATAGAACAAGATATTACACTCAATTATATTACATTCAAGCAACTAATGAAATAATTTACAAGCCCAGTTATCTTGAAGGTCGATAGAAACATGTAACTCATATTCCGTTTTCATTATATAAACATTTTCAAAAAACACCAAGCTCATAAGATAATCAGTATGTCTATATTCTAAGTTGAAAACCCAACTTATCTTTAATCAATTATATTAAATATTTCATTAGGACATCATGTGTTTATTTAATTATGGAGAAATTATGTTCAGGCATTCTGTGATTGAACATAGGATGGAATTGAAATTATTCTACAAGGTGTGCTGGGATGTTTAGTTAGGCCTGTTTATGAAAATGAATACTGTTAATAGGCAATCAAGTGTACAGACATACCCACAAGGTTACATGTATGTTATAAATGTAAATATTATAATAAGATTTACTTTAGAAGCTCTTTTTAAAAAACAACATTTTATTAACATCATTTTACAAACTATTATTCTTTTTATATATATGGAATAAATTTTACAAAATGTTGTACCTAATGTGCGCTGCTCAGCGTATTCTTCCTCTTTTTAGTACATGTTGAACTATCATATAAATATATCCCAAGTTTGTTCATGAAACCCAGGAACTTGTAAAATAGTACACAGCAATTTTCTACTGCACATAAAATTGATTACAACACTCATGCCACATTTTTCATACATTCAGTTGACAAACATACAACACTGCAGTTACTATAACTCATCAATTGCTTATTATTGCCTTGATTCAGGCAAACAAAATGATAAGAGTGGGAAATACCAAGGACAGAAAATGATTTTGATTTACCATTGTTCCATATTTTAAAGGAAAAAACAGAATTCCAATATCAAGTGATGTATTTTGTTTATCCAGCATACTTCTGTTATTTGATTTGAAAAATTCTTCATGAAGTGAAACAGTTGTTTGTTT
>CAXIVR010000641.1:0-11522 GCA_964035755.1 Teleogryllus oceanicus
ACATATTACAATACAAAATTTTCAGTCAAATTGCGTGGCAAGTTGTGTTGACTGGTCAGATACAAAAGAGATTAAAAGATTACCATGTAGTTAATATGAATATTATGCGTTCACGTGAGCAAAAGCTTCACTTGTGGCCTATAGTAGTAATTTAATGTTACGTGATTCAGTGCGTACTGTAGCCGTGTAATTTACATCGTGTAATGCAATTTGTGTTGCATTTGGCTAACTTATCAGCAGTTTCGTTTTCACTAATCCTACCGCATTAATGAGTTACTGATTATGTATTTGTTTTTAATTTTGTAGTTCATTTAATATTTTTCCATATCCAAATGTTCGTTAACTAATTCTATGAAAAGCTATTAACAATTTTTGGGGCGTACACTTAATAATAAGTAATAGAAGATAGAAATAACATGTACAGTTAACTCGGTCACATGAAAATTTTATTAATTTCTCATTGATTCTCAAAATTTACAATGTTCATTTTAACTTATTCCTCCACATAATAATGTTCGTCTCTCGTCCGTGGAATACTATGACTTTTCCAATGAAATTTAGAACAGTTCTAATTATGTTCAATTTATCTACACAAAGTCCAAGTTACAGAACAGCAGTAGATCGTAGTGTTTCCTAGAGTAAGAGAATGACTAAATAGGTCGTTGATAAAGTGACTCCAGTATAATTCTTTTGTCTTTACTCGCGCTTTCCCTTTACTTATAAAAGGTTGTAGGTGTGCCTTCAATACCTGAGACCTCTTTAGCGTCCAAAATGAAATATGATGTAAAAGTGATTTCAATTATTTTTGCCAGTTTGAAGTACATATTAAACAAAATTAGTATGTAAACATTTCGTATCTTGATCGTAGCCACAAAACACTTGACCGCTTGTTTCTATACTCCTACAATCGTGACAACATCAAACGAATATATAGGATGCATCGAAAAAACATTCAGTGGCGTAACAAAAGAAGTTAGTTTTGATGCCAGAACTTTGGGAAAAAAAAAACAGTTTTAAAATGGGTTTTAGGGGGCCACTTCCCCCAAACCTTCTCATTTTTTGGGTTTTTTTCCCCTTTAGATAATAAAATAAATAATTTTTGAAAAAAATTTAATTTTTGGGATTTTTGTTTGGGAAAGAAAAAAATTATCGTTCCATTCAACTGCTTTATTAATATGATTTTTGATTGTAATTTACCTGAAAGCATAACGAGAATGAGCATTTGAACAATTCTATTAACTTGTGAAGCTCGAAGTTGCCCATCCAAGCGGGTTTTCCCGGTTCCCTTTTTGCGACCCGGGGCTTTCGCAGGGAGAAAGGGCCAGGGAAGGGGACGGGGGGAAGCGCCCGCTCATTTCGCGCCAAGCCCTCTTGGCCGGTTCTCGCCCGGCGTGGCCCGGGCCGGGGGAGGGGAAAACGGTGCGCGCTTTCGCTGTCGGGGGTTAGGAAAAATAATTATTTTTAAAATTTTTTTTTGTTTTTTTCTGGTTTAACCCCTTTTAAAAATTTTTTAATTTAACGATGTAAACGTTTTCAACTTTTTTGTTTTTTTCCCTTTAATAACATTATTTAAAAAATTTTTGAAAAATACAGCACCTGATGATGAAATAACCTTTTTGGAAATTAGGTTGGCATTTTTAATAAATAGTTTCATGATTAACTGACGTTCGTCAAGACGTTTTTTTTTTTTTAAAAAAAAGAAAAGATATTGCCCCCAGTACATTTTTTTGAAAAATTAATTTTACAAAACCCAGAAAGTTTTGTCACGGCGTGTTAAAAACAAAGCAACACCTGGCGGGGGGTTTCCCCAACTTCTTTAACCCTTTTTTTTAAGCGAAAACATTTTAAAAACCAAAGCGCTTTGACCTGATTAAAAAATTAGAAAGATTTTTTTATGAAAGAACGCCCAAATTTTAATTAACATAAATTTTTACGCTTGAATAAAAAGGAAATCGAATATTTTTTTTTACAATGAAAACCAAATAAAATTTGGGGTTGTAATACACTAAAAAGAGTATTAGTTATACCATATAAAACCTTCAATGATGTTTTCTTTTTGGGTAAAAACATTGAAAAATTTTATATTTATTAATAGCGGTGAAGTATATAACATGAACGCATTTTTAAATGAATATTGTTGTTGTGATTTAGGATGGGAATGTAAAATTTCAAACATGCAAGCTTTTTTCCAACAAAAAATTTTTTTAAGATCACATTCTGATTCCCTAGAACTTTTTCAATGCCCAAAAAACGTAACTAGCAGGGGGTCATTTTTAAAAAAAATTTAATGCATGTCTTTCGTCTTTTTTTACATATTAAATGTTCCCCGGGGACGCAAGATAGGCATCGTGTCAACCCCGTGCACAATCTGCAGGGTTGCCCTTTTTTCGTCACCACGTTTTCAATGCAAAAGGGCCCACCGATCCACGATTTTGGTAGCATAAACGCAGTTTTTCAAAGTTCAGCGATTTAAACCGAAGACCGAGGCGCCATGCTTTTGGGGCCTCCTTCCGACCCCAAACGGGAAATCATGAAAATCAGGATTCCTGAACCCGCGATTGTTAGGGGGGTTCCCCACATGTGCCCCATCTGTGCCCGATCTGCCCGCATCGGGCCGCTTTTGTGCCCGCAATTGAAGGGGGGCCCCTCCAAACTTGGGGATACCAGAGTTAAAAAATTTCAGTACAAACCCCTTTCAAACACTTGGGTAAGAAGAAGATCGATGATCCACAATGTCGCCCCATCCAATACAGAGAATGGCAAATACGTACTTTAACGAAAAATTTTCCTCGGAGGCAGGGGAATAATGAATTTATTGGTTCTGGCTTTTAAAAAGCGCCACTGCCCAAACAATTTTTTAAAATTTGGTTTTTCATTTGGGCAGAAATGCCGAGAACGGCTTTAACTGCGGCAAAAAGGGGCAATTTCGAAAAATTGTTCCCCAGGTGACGGACTGTGATTTGTTTTGGGCTCGCTTGGGGCCTTTTTGGGATAGTATTATTGTTTCCAGAAGTGGGAGTCCCGCGGGGTGAAGGTCCCGCCCTTTCCCAAGCCCATTAAGAGCCGGCCGTTTCCTTTTTAACGTTTTTTACATAACAAAACAGAAGTGTTTTCTTTTTTTGCAAATCGTGGTGATTAAAAGGGGAATGGCTCGGGCGTATTGTCAACGAGGACTGTGATCCTGTATTCTGACACCTAACAACGAACTAATTTTTCCCTCCGCAAGAAAAATCATTTTCTAGTTTACTGTTTAATCCCCACACTTGGTTTATGCAGAGAAACATACTGAATCAAATACCGCATTTATACGCGCAACCTTTTTAAAGTTTTTAAAAAATTCTTAGATAACTTAGCCATGTTTAAAATTTTCTAAAAATTAAATTGTACTGTTTTTCCCCCGATTTTTTTAAGTTAAATATCCCCGCCCATTTCTTGCCCCCCCCCTTTTTCTGAGCAAATTACCTTATTGGCCAAAACCACATTGAATGACAATTTCATTACAGGAAAAGAATTCACTGTTAAGTCTTAAAAATTTTCAAAAAACAATATAATCTAAAAATACTTTTTATTTTTTTTTGACATGAATCAAGCAATAGTTAATTTTATCCAACAAATAACGAACGAATCCATTCGCCGCGAGGAGAATTTGAAATAAAACGGGAAGGGAACGGCAGGGGGATTTCATATAATAATGGCTTAAAATGCCGGAAAAAATTTGTTTGGAGGCTCAACTTATGTTTTTGGAGGAACTACCCTCACATTGGGAAATCCCAAAAGCAACCAATCCCCAAACTTTTAACCCTATAGGCGCAAATTTTTTAAAACCGGGCCCCTTCTTTTCGAACATTTCCCTCTTATTCGGGGCTGGGGTGGTTTATTTTTTTGTTTTTTACTATGAGAAAAACCCCAAATTTTTGGGTTGATTTTAAATTTTCGCCGACGTATAGATCCTAAGCCCTTTATTAAATCATCATAATCTTTTCCCTGTTTAGAAATCTGAATTTTAAACAATAAAACCTCAAAGCTAAATTTTTTCAGAGATACAAATCATTTGACATCGGGTTTTGTAAGAACCCCCAAAGTTTTTCCTCGTGAAAATCTCCCTAAATTTAAAAAAGTGAGAAAAAGGGATTCTGGGGAGATGGGGGAGGGCAATGCTAAAAATACCAAAAGATCAAATGAAGGACTTAAAAAAATGGAAAAACAAATTTAAAATTGTTTTAATTTGGGTATTGCTAGATACTCTTTTGGGGGCCCCCTTTGATCTTTCCCCAACTACCCCCTGCCCTGAAATTCTTTAAGAATGAACATTGTTTTTTTATACCGTCATGTTTAAAAAAATCAAAGACGCGAAACGAAAAAATCACCCAATGAAAGGGACGAATTATCATCGATAAAAATGAAAGGCAATCGGATACATTCAAGCAAGAGAGAAAACAAATTTTTTGTCAACCCACATCGGGCAGATTTCGCAAATATTCGCACGTTATCATTTTTCACTGGAAATTGTATAATTTGTTTGCCCCCTTTTAGAAAATGGTTTTTTTGCAAATTTTGAATTTAAAAGGGCGTTTTACACCCAGAAAAAAAAAATTTTTTAACTTGAGAAAAAAATATATAACCACTTACATTAACGACCAAAACGATTTTTTTATTTTTTCAGGATTTCGGAAAGTTGTCAAGGAAGCGCGTTAGGAACGCCAAATTTTCCTCGAAGCGGCGCATCTAGTGTGTTGGGGCTAAGAGCATGGGACACTTTAAGGACAATCCCAACCCCATGTCCATACGCATGAAAACCTGAATGATTTAAAAATACAAAAAACATATAATCTTTTAAACAACGAATTATTCTTTTTATTACATTAGTGTTAAAAATTTTTAAATAAATAATACATTAAAAAAATTTTAATTCCACCTTCAGTGTTTCTGATCTATTCCACATGATTCCCTTTTATGATCTAAAAAAGTTTTAAAATTTAGTGCTGATGGGAAAAGCAAAAATTTATGTTATCCCGTTTTTTGGAGCTCCAGAATTTCTCACTTTTTCCATACATTCTGGGGGAATGAGAATAAAGGTAAAGTGTAATTGACATTTGAAAAATAGAAATTTTGCTTTAAATGGGAAAATTTTATTCATCGTAAAAGAACAAGATTGATCTTATAGTATTTGAAAAAATAACCCCCTAGCTCTATTCACCCTTTCTTTGAAAAAGATAAAAAAAAACGGAAAAAGAAACCCCATTTATGCTCAGATGCAAACCCCTTCCATTTTCACAATGGATCAAAGAAATTAAAAAATTAACAAAAGGGATATTGACCCAAAACTGAAATACCTACTTTTTATAATTAACTATTTTTTGTTGCAACAAAGGGTAAGGAATTTTAAAAAAGTTTATAATGATTATCAAAGAACAATAGTACAAAATTTTTTTAAAATTATTAAAATTTCATAAAAATATTTTTCTTTTAGAATTATTAAAAAGGTAAAATGCATTTATTTTTTTTATTAAAAAAAATAGGTTTGTTTTTGAGAAGAAAAAATTATTTTAATTTTAAACTTGGAATTTTTGAATTGAATATAATCGGATTTTTAAAAAACCAAGAGAAATTTAATTTTAAAAATTTACCCTTTAATGTGTTTAAAAAATGGCACAATATTTTGGGGGCTCCCGGGGGGTCACGCCGATAAGGTTTTTTCCACTTTACTATTGATCTCCGAAAAAAATTTTTGGGTTTTTAAGATTATTTATATTTCAAAAAAAAAGATTTATCCCCTTTATCTGAGATCATAGTTTTATTTTAAATTTTTTTGCGGTGGGTTTGTTTTATTTAAATTTTGTCATCTTTTTAAAGAAATAATTTTAATGAAATATTAATAAAATGCTTTTTTAATCAAATTTTGGAAGGGGGGAATACTGCCCGAAAAACAATTTTTTTGCTGAAAGATTTTATTCCGGGGTCCGTATGAAAAGTGAAAAAAAGTTTTTTTGGAAAATTTCTTTTTAAGGGGGGAACGAATTTAGTTTGTCTTATTCATTTACCCATTTTTTTCTTTTCCAAAAATTTATATTTTGATCGCTTGAAGAACTAAGACCCCAAGTTTTAAACGTAAAAATTGATTTTGGGTTGTTTTTTTTTAGGGGCAGAAACATTTTCTAAATTTTTTAAAATACCCTTTTATTTAAATGTGTTTTGAATGTAAAGAACTCTTTAAAACAAAGAATTAAATTTTTTTAATCATCTGAATTTTTGAAAATTAAAAATTAATAAAATATTATTAAAATTATTTAATTAGAAATGGAAGTTTGTACTGTTAAAGCACTACTTTTGTATTTCACCTTATACTATATAAATAAAATTGAAACCATATGAAAAGTTTTTTAGAACTGTAAATTTAGAATTTTAATTCCCATTTAAAGGAAGATCTTCCTGTTGAATTTGGTTTTGCAAAAACCCTTGTTAACTAAACATAGCAGGCATTCTACAACTGACAAAGGTTGTATAAATTGAGGTTCATTTATTGTTATTTAAACCTAGGTCATCGAGGTTATGCATAGGGAATGTGATATAGCAAAACATGGGGGAAATGTAAAAAGACTGGGGGAAAGGGGAAACTTTCCTGAGTCGCATTTCAGCCCTTAAAAATTTCAAATAAATTCGAAACAACAAAGAGTGCAAATGTTCTCACTTTTCCCGTTAAACTATCTAGGTGTTGGTTGACAACCAAATTAGTAACACTGTCTAAAAACACGGTTTTAAATTAAGTGAAAGAATTCAACTGGTTGCTTTGGATTTTAAAAAATATAAAAATTAAAAAAAAAGTTTGGGATTTAAACTTGTTTCATCAGTCCTGTAATCCTGTTTTTTTCCCCAACTTGTTAATCATTGCCTTCAGCCCCCCCCACTTTTTAACAATTACCAACAAAAAAATGTAGGCCCAGCTCCTTTCAATTGGCGTCTTTTATCACTTTATAAGAAAAATTGCTTGATGCTCTTTTTTGTTGGTGTATCCCGAAATGACAGCGATGCATCTGATTGGGGGATTTTTTTAACGATTTCGTTGGCCCCAGCACTTGCCCGCCCCCGGGAAACCCCGAATTTAGTGACCTTCCCCCGAATCCTTTCCTTCCAAATAAGAAATGGGGTGACCCATGCAAAAAAGGGGAGTATAGCAAAGCTGCAAAAGATAATAAAAAAAAATTATACGAAAATGTTTGCCCATGTTTTACAAACAATTATTAATTTGTTTAATACAATGAAACGAAGGGAAAAAAGATAATTCCGTGCTTTTTTTAAATTAGTTAACTTGGGGAAAAATAATCATTCCTAAAAAATATGTTTAACCCCAAAAGAATTTTTTTTATCAACCGACAGGGGGATGGGTATCACAACGCAACAATGCACATGAAAAAGCGGTCGACACAAAAGACACGTTTCTGGAAAATGATCAGATCCCTTTTTGATCAAAATTTATGCAATTTAAAAGCAGATAAACATTTATTATTATAAAACTTTACTTCCCCGTTTAGGTTAAAAAAATTTCGATTTCTGAAATACCATTTATTTCCATCGGAAAATTAACATACCAAAAAAGATAGCTTTCATTTAAAATTAATTTTGATTTTCATTTATTCAAATTGAAATTTCTAAAAGTTTATTATTTAAAAAATGTTATTCACTATTCCCCTTCATTTTATAGGGTTTTTCCATTTAAAAAAATTCCCTTTTTTTTGGGGAAAAACGGGATTTCTTGTTTTTGTTAATCTTCCATTCCTCAAAATTTTTCCTTCTTTCCGACAAAATTTAAAGAAACAGGAAAGTAAAAAAATAACAGGGTACTATTTGTGGGGGTTTCATCCGGGGTTTTTTAAACATTCTTCAGAAGCCCCAATTTTGAAAAAATATCAATTTTCCAACGATTTGGTAACTGAGTTTTACCTTTTTTGGAGTTTTTATAGGGTTACTTTTTCATTATAAAAGTTTTAATTTTTAGGGAACTTAACCCCTTTTTTTAACTATTAGTTTTATTGGATTCCATTTAAGAGATAATCATTTTACATTAGATTTGTCTGAATATAATTATTTTTTTTAAAAACCATAAAATATTGATCGTATTTTTTTTGTTTGATTTCTTACGTTGGGGGAAAATGTTTTATGGTTTGAAGATTTTTTACATAAACAATGTTTTAAAAAAATCGGGGAATTATATAAAATTTGCTTTTTGTGAAAATTTAAAGCCCTAACGGACACTGCGTCCTCGGCCGCAGGCACTTTTCACATATCCCCAAAAACATACTAACACCCCCCAACAAACCTTTGTTAGGGTACGCGTCTAAAAGTTGAATTAATGCTTTAGAAAGCAACCTTTTTCATCGATGCCCGCCCCCCCCACGCCGCCCACGCCCGCTCCACGCCCGCTCCCGCCCGTCCCCCCGCCGTCCCCCCGCCCCCCCCTCCCCGCTCCCGCCCTCCCCGCCCGCCCCGCCGTTTTCCCCCCCGTCTCCCCCCGTCTCCCGCCTGCCCCCCCGCCCCCCCCCGCCCCCGCTCCCGCCCCGCCCCCCCGCCGTCTCCCGCCGTCTCCCCGTTTTTCCCTCGCCTTCTCCCCCCCGTCTCCCGCCGTTCCCCCCCTTTCCCCCGCCTGCTCCCGCCGCCCCCGCCCGTTCCCCCCCCGTCTCCCCCCCGTCTCCCCGCCCTTTCCCCCGCCGTCTCCCGCCGTCTCCCGCCCCCGTTCCCGCCGTTCCCCCCCCGTTCTCCCCCCGCCCCCTCGCCCTCTCCCCCCCGTCCCCCCGCCCCTTTTCCCCCCAACTGCACTGGGATCGCCGGACGCTCCCTCTTAGTTTGGGCGAAACCTTTCAAAATGCATCGAAAAATGCAGCGCATTTTTTTTTTTCGAACTTGCAGAAGATAACTTGTTTCCAGAATACATGCCCCACAAACCTAAAACCCAAATTCCATCGACGCCAAAAACCTGAGAAAAAAAAACTACCTGATTCTAAAGAAACCTTTAAGGGTTTTTCCTTAATGTCCCTGGGCCACAAAGGGGGAGGGGGAACTTCGCCAAAAATTTTAAATAAGTGCCAGATTCCCAAAGGAAATATAGGCGGATTTTTGGGGGGAAAGGGGTTTTTTGGAACAGGAAGCTTTTTTGAAAATTTTTTTTCTATTTTTTGGGAATAATCAAATATATTTTCAAATGGCCCAGTAGAGGAACGTTTAGGGGGTTTAGAGAATCGGGGCCAAAGATGGGTTTTAAAAAACGATGACATTGAGTTTTCACCAAAAGGTATTATAAAAGGTATTATGATTAAAGCGATATTTATGAAATCTATTTCAAAAACAATGGCAAAACAAAAATTTGGGCGTTTGGCAGGACGTCATAGTACATTCCCTCTCAGGGTGCTTTTTTCCCCTTACAAGAAATTTTTCTTTTGTGCTCAACGGAGCTTAACGAATGGAAAATAGCAACAGCATTTCTGAAGTTTCATTTTCCCAACGATTGGGTAAGAAAAAAAGTAGGTCTGTAGTTTTAGAAAGAGTGATTCAGATTGGAAACAACAAAATAAAGTAATATTGAGAAAGTCCTAAAAAAAATTGGTTTTTGGAAATTTTAGCACGAGGGATTGTTCTTTGGGAAAACAAATGATTTCAAAAAAAGAAGTTTCTATCTTGAGTTGATATCCAATTTAAACTAAATCACCCATCTCTTTTGGTAAGAAAATATAGCCCAAATTCCTTTGAGTTTAAAAAATTTAATTGGAGGGTTTTTTTATTAAAGAAAATTTTAAAGAATATTTCAAACGAAAAATTTAAATTTTAAGACTAAGATGTTCGATAAAAAAATAAACCAGCTTTCTGCTTTAAGCGTAAAAATTATTAGATCGAGTCGTAAACAAGACGCATTGAATGCTTTTTTTGTTATACTACAGGGAAAAAGTCATTTTGGGAAAGATTTTAAGACACCAGAAATTTGCGGAGACTAAAGGGATAAAAATTCCATGACAAAAAATTTTTTTATTTTACCCCTAAATGCTATTTTGTTTTTAACATAAATTTTTTTAAAAAATGAAAATTATCCCCAAAAAAAAAAATTTTTTTATAATTGACTTATATATTTAATTTATTATACAAAATGATGTTATAAAAATGCAAAATTTATCAATTAATCATAAATAATTTAGGAATTTTTCCCATTGTTAAAATATAGTAAAATTTTTTAATTGAAATATAAATAATGGGGTTCAAAAAAAAAATTAAATTAGGGGGTAAAACATTTGACAGCAGGGACAAGTCGAAATGGAAGCAAAACCAAAAAAGTAGAAAAAGATAAAGAAAAAAAAAAATTTACAATTGGGCAAATGGCAGAGAACAGACTGTTTTCCAATTTACAAAAAGGATTTTCGCTTTGTGAATTCCCTCAAAGTGTGCAACAAACAAAAATTTCAAATATTCCAACCGTTAGCATGAATAAACCTATTACATACTAATCCACCATATTCCCCACTACATAAAAAAACTTTAAATGTTCCCCTTTAAAATTGAAAAAAATTAGAAAAATTGTATGTCATATGATATGTTTTCTTTTTGGGATTTATTTGGGGAAAAGACATCAAATTTTTTATAGATCTCAAAGGAAAGGGGGAAAAGAAAAAATGAATGTGTTTCCAATGCTGAAACCCAAAAAGAAACTATATTTGGGGAGCACAGCAACACGTATTTCAAAAAAGGGTTTTTCCAATACAGCAACAGCATAGTAAGGAAAAATACTAAAGTCCTTTACATTTTTAAAATATAAAAGGGTGTTTGTAGGGAAGTGAACATAAAATATAAAAACGAGGGTTTTCCTGGGGCTTGTGATTCGCAATTGGGAATTAAGGAAAGACAATAGACAGAAACGATGGTCACGCGTATGAGTTTAGAAGGAATAAACAATGAGATCTTTTCGTCACAATGAAAAAAGTTCGTTTTAATTTTCCGAGTTCGGGATATCTCTATCATAGACACCTTTCTAATTGTCCGACCCAATGTCTCTTTCAATTTCGGCCATAGGGGAAATTTGTAAGAAAAAAATCCCATACCAGTTGTATTTGATTTTCTACACAAATTTTTCTCATATACTAAAAAAGTTTTTATCAAAAAAAAAAAATATTTAGGAAATATAAAATGTTATTCTCGAAAAGATGTTTTTGTAGTTAATTTGCCCCTGTGGACAAATCAAATCCTAATTGTTCACAAAATCCATCAAAAAAAGATTTTCCCCGTTGATCACCGTACTCAATGCCTAATTTTAAAGGAACTTTTTTTACTTGCGCTAACGCACAACGTGAAACTAAATATTATAATGTTGGAAAAGGGAATTCCCCGAAAAAAATATATTGTGGGCCCTACACGAAAAAAAAGGGAAAACTTTTGCTCCTAAGTAAATTACGAACCCTTTTATAGTCTTACACTTAGAATCCCCATTTTTTTTGTTCTTAAAAGAAAATCGTTTATTAAAAAGTCCCATGTCCCCCAGAACATAGCCT